>JAPYYQ010001487.1:0-63879 GCA_030522585.1 Anagyrus pseudococci
CGCCCCCCCGCTTTGTTCCTTTTTTCTTGCCCCAACACCCGCTGTTGTTTTTTTTTTTTTTTTTTTGAGTTGGCTTTCGGAGTACTAATGAAAGTTCACGGTAATGTATATTACCGTGTGCTGGTTTTGTGCTTTATCGCCGAAAGCGATGACTGACCCTCGTGACGTCGTGCGCGCTTTGTTTACCTGAAATGGCTGCACGCCACTCCAGATCCGCGCTCGGCCGCGTTTAGTTTTATTACCATTCGTTTCGAATTATTTCGCGTTCTTTGTTAACTCTTATATTTATATTTTTCAAATTATTTATCTTGGGTAATCGGAAAAAAATTTAGTTTTTTAATTTTTCTTTTTGTTCTCGGGCTTTGTTTTCCTCCTAGGAAAACTGTGGAATTAAATATCGATCGTTGTTACGGAAATCGTATCCGCAATTCTATCTCGCAACTGCGTATTTGCGGCAAGCTAACTAATCACTTAGCCACGGATCGCTGCTATATGTGTTGTGGTGTATACTTTGTTATTCTTTTTTGTTTGTTTTTCTTCAAATCGTTAATTAATTACGTCGGAAAAATATTTAATGTTGATGTGTTTTTTATTGTTTTTTTTTATTTTTAAAAACTAAAAATTTTCATCATTCTCTAGATTTTTTTTCATTGTCTAGCCGCTTCGAGTAGTGTATTCGTATGGGATGAGTAATCAGGATGAAAAAATACATGTGTCACAAAATTCAAAGAATCCGTTGATCAAATCTATATTTAAATGTAGTTCCCATTTTAGTTAGCTTATGGACATTTTATTTTAATTTCCTTTATTGAACAAGTCATCGATTATTATTATTATTATTTTATTTATTATAAAAATATTTTCATTTTTCTTTCAATTTCTTTCGATTCTTCAAAAAAAAAATTTCGTTCGCGAATGCATTAAATATTTATATTAATTTAAACAAAAACAAAATTATTTAAATAAATTTTAACGCGTTGCACAAAAGAATCGAAAAAATTAATTTCAACATTCTTGCTTTTATCTACACGCGTTTCAAACATTTTACATCCATTAAAAAATAATTCAATTTACCAATATCCCGTGTCGCTATCAAAATAAACAGAACGCTAGAGAAATCAAAAGCTTTTCCTTTGCAAATTTCATAACACAATCTCCAATTCAAGCCGCTCGATTCTTTCTCGCGCCAGTATGCATTAGATCGCGTTACATGGCCGCCGCATATGCAACATACATTATATAAACAATAACGCCCGGCGCCCGTAGTTTGCAATCTCGCCGAGCTCTTGCCACCAGCTGTCCACTATTTTATCATTCGCCTCGATCCATCGAAAACAACAACGAAATTGGCGCGAAAAATTAAAAACGATCCGCCCGAGCGATATACGTTTCGTATGCGGGAAAGGAGGAGGGGGGGAGCAAGAGAGCGATAGAAGCCCGCGAGGCTGCAGTGCGGCACGTAAGCCATGGCTGACTCACGTGGGGTTTCCTCCTCTTTCACGATCGCCACTACGACTTGCCTCACTTTGCGCTTGTACACCGCGTGGCGCGTCTTTATTTCCCCGCCCCCCCTCAACGTCGCGCGGATTCCGCAGAACGCTTTGTCTCTTCGCTGTAACAACGCGCCAGAATGCTTATTCGACTCGACTTTTTTTTTCAAAGCTTTTGCGCCGAGCGTGCACACGCGAAGCTTGTGTTAAATTTATATACACCAATGCCTTTATCTAATCGTTTGTTTATGCGCTTTGGCTATTAATTAAGCGGCCGATTTGATTTTTTTTTCTCTCTCCCCAGTCGGCGTGTTGATGATCCCCCGCTAGAGCTGCTGATTGCCGGCCGGAAAAACTCGAATCTCTGTAAACTTTTCCTTTCGTCGCGCTTCTACTCGGCGTCTCCGTCTGCGGCGTTCCGCGTAATTGGATACAGCGAGCTCCGCTGCTTATCAAGCGTGGAAATTTTCTCCCCTCGAGTGGCTAATCTAAATTTCGTTAACTCGTTTCTCACTTTTTTCGAAGATCAACAATCGTTTCTTCGCCTCTTCCCCCCCCCCCCCCCCCCCCCCCCCCCCCCCCCCCCCCTCCGCCTCCCCTCTCTCCCTCCCTGTTTTTCCCTCTCTCTTCTTTTTATTTGTGCAGCAACTCGAAAGATTCGTGGAAGATAATCACGATATCACGGCGCTACATCGCATATTTCTCTCCTGACGAACATATCAGCTTCCGTCTCTTCGCGGATAGATTACGCGTCGGGGAATAATTAAAAGAACGTGACTAAACGCACACGACTCTCGCGCTAAGTAAATTCTAATGAATGGAGGCGTCATGCGCCGCATGTATACATATGCCACAATCTAATCGATTTGTGGACTCCTTATCGAGGCTCCCCGACCAATGAAGCCCGAGACGTGCTTTATGTGTATATGGATAATAATTTTTTTTTAAAAAAAATGGTTAATGCGCAGGAACGAGCTGTGTTTACATCATTCAGCTGTTAGCCCGAGAGTCCAAAAGGACGATACGCTCATGGAATTTCCCATAGATGGATGCGGGTCGGAGGGGGAAATACGCGTGGATAAACCACACTAATACACGTTTACGCTCGAAAGAGAACGAGTCCGTTCACTTTTCGTAGCGGTTGCATAAGAAAAGTTGAACGTTTATTTTCTTCCTTTTTTTAAATTAGCCCCGCGTCTCGACGCTATAGAGGGTATCGTGTTCTTAATTACGTTTGATTCTCCGGCGATTCGTACTTTGGCCAAATACGAGCTTGTTGCATCATGTGGACGTTTCGCGACGTATCAGCAATTTAGAAAATAAACAAAAGCAAACGTGCCTCCTCAATTCTGCTTGATACATTCGTCTCATCTTATAAGCTTAAAAGTAGATTTTGAAGTAATAAAAAAGAAATAGCTTGCAAACGAGATCAGCTGACGTTTATTTATTTCGTTTTACAACTACTTGCAGTGCCACACAATAGCGGCGTTAAATTCAGAAGAGGCGGCGGTTGGCAGTTTACGAAGCCCGGCTGCTGCTGAGTAGCCAATGTCCAGGATGGACTACTCGCCGAGGAGCCGCATCGACGTGCGCGTCAAGCCCGAGTCCTCGCCGAGCAGCATCTACATACCCGAGCACGCCGACGTCCTTTACCCACACACTTTGGGCTTGAGCGAGCTCAAGATGTACGCGGCTAATCAGTCGGCCAACTGCCGGCACCCTGATCTCGGGGACAGCGTCAAAAATTCCAGTCTTGGGTACTTTGTCGATTATTTATTTATCACTTCGATGCCCCGAGATGATAACGCGTTTTTTTTTTTTTAAATTTTGACTTGTTCAATTTTTCCTTTTGTTTTTTCAAAGGTTCTTTACTGTCTGACGTTTAAGACGAAATAACGTGCTGCGTTTTGATCAGGTTTTTTAATAGAGATAATTTTAGTATTATCAAACGTTCGTGTTGCTAATAGCTCATTTTGTTGATTAATTTAGTCACGCGTTTTGTAAACTGTTAAATTTTTCATGTAGATGTGTATCGTGAGGAGTGTGTAGACACGGAATCGTAAAATAACAGCTGTTAAATGACGTAGAAATTTTGTTTTAGATATAAGCTAGACAACAGTTTACGTATTTGAACAATATTCCATTTGCATATTATTAGTTGATCATACCAACTACGGTTGTCCCATTTTATTGTTACCAAATAATTAAAATTGTTAAAATTCAACAAAAACTAAATGTCATGTTTTTTTTTCGTTCAACAGGACGTACCCAACCAAGCAGTCGCTAAACAGCGTTAACGGCATGATCGACCAACAACCGCGTAAGGAGGGCCTGTGGCACAGTATAGTCCGAAGTGTGTCGAACCTAATGGGTGACCGCGGCACCGGCTCGTTAATACGCAGTTGGTCGAACATGAGTACCCCGCTATCGGTGACCGTCGTCTCGCCGGACCTCTTCAAGTCCCTGCACCGGGACGGCCACGAGGCGCCAGCCGTGGTCAGCGAGACCGGCACGTTCTCCGTGAAATCGTGGTTTAGCAACACAGACTCGCCAAACAGTGACGAGACATTAGCTAGTGTTTTATACAATAACGAAATTGTGAGTGGTAGTGCAGGTGTTATCAAGCAGTGCAACGAAAGCTCTGTCGGAGCTAGCGATCTCAACGACGTCGATAAGCGCTGGAGAGAGTACAAGTGCATGTACGTCGATTTTAACAAGCCCCAGACCGACGTTAAAACGAGCGAAGAAATTATAAATAATATTAATTCTACGATGAACCAGTGCGAGGACGAGGCGTTGGAGTCGCAGTTCGACATTATCATCAATAACGAGCAAGGTAAACGAAATTCCTGGTCAAACAATTGTTAGAATTATTAGAATACACAGTTCTAATTGATCTTTTTCTTTGCAGACTTGGACAAATCGGCGAATTTCGGTAGTGTATTGAATGTCGATGACGAGCCAGTCATTTTAGAAGCCTTATCCACGCCAGAACCCGAGCTAGAGTACCCCGTCAAAGCGCACGAAAATCAAGAGTCGCAACCTCAGAACCAAGCATCGGTAACCGTCACGCCTGTACCACTTCAAACGAGCGTCGTTGACAAACTGACCAATGGTTTTAAACAAATGGTAAACGCTGCAACCGATCTTCTACAGTTGCGCTCCGCATCCCCCGAGTTGGAGCCAACGGCTCACTTCACCAAACGTGCTGGCCCCTGTACAAAACCCAAGCCGAAAAAGCTTTATGCTATATCAAGTGGCCGAGGCAGAGGTAGAGCCAAATCGCAGTTAAGAAGATCTGGCGTCAGTCAGAAACGGCACAGGAAGCAGCGTAGCAGGTAAATCAACGAACGCTCCATTTCACGAAATCGTAGTAGTTGGACGGAAATTATAAAAGACTTTTGATATTTCAGATACGACAGATTCGATGAGATCCAGTTTGATATAAATCATTGGGACGAAATGGAAACCGACATGAGCGAAGAAGAAAATGAAGGCAGGGACGTTTGCGATTTCGGTGGCAATATAGCTAGTATGCACAAACGCCCGCTAACGCTCAGCCTCGGAGAAATCAAGCCAACGATGAAGAAACCAAAGAAAAAGAAACCAGTATGTAAAGATCTGTCCGAATTTTCTACCAAGTTGAAACTCAACGATAGCGACCTGGACGAGGATGAAGAGTACGAATACGAGGATGATGATGACGATGACGACGACGACGACGACGACGACGATGTGTTTAGTGATGATGAATACGATGACAGTGACAGTGACGATAGTAGCGGAGAGGAGGTCGTGCATTTTTGTAGCACTACCAGGATCAGGCTGTCGTCAATAAGCTCCGTCGATTCCGACGATAGCTTCGTTATTTTTAATGACAACATGCCTGATGTCGACATTGAGACTGAGACTAAGACTGAGACGGAGGCTGGAGCGAAGGACAAAAATGGAGATGGGGAAGATAGTTCTGATTTTGATATCGAATCGTGGCAGCCATCGAAGGTACTGTTTGCATTAATTTAGTTGCACAATTTAATCAGATAAATTAGATTGAACCCATGAAAGGTAATTGTTTTTAACTATTCTTTTACAGATTCGTTTTAATCTAACACCGGTCGTTCACACAATCGTCCACTGGAGGTTTGCTTACAAAGCAGCTCGACGAGGTCCTTGGGAAGAAATGGCGAGAGATCGATTCCGATTTCGTCGACGCATCACAGATGCCGATATGATGCTTCGAGGTGTATTTACCGACAAGCATCGGGAAAAAATATGGAACGAACGCTTTGCTGAAAATGCGTTCACTCCAGTCGGTTAAAAGAAAGTCGTTAAAACTCATCAAAGTACCCCCAATGGGAGTACGTAAAAAAATTTGAGTACTTCCCAGCTTATGAGTTTTACGACAAAAAATATCCTTTGAAAGCCGGAGCTTTTTAGAGCACAAAAACCGGTTTTAAAAATCTTGCTTATTATGACACATAGGAGCATGAAAAGACTGCAAAATAAAGATATTTAAATATCAAGGTTTAAGAAGGTGAAGTGTACAAAAATAATGAACTACAAATAGGCAGCAAAGATAAGTATGCAGAGGAGAATTCATTCAAGGGTTAAAATGAACGATTCTTAAATAAGCACTTTTTAGAGACCAATGTAGACCATTTTTTACATTTTCATGGCTGTTTGAATCTCTCTCTCTCTTTTCCTATTCCCTTAGCCCCTCTTCACAGAGTGCTTATTTAATAAATTGTAGCGAGCTTCATTTTTCCTTTGAAATTTCCTCGTTAAGTTGTTTTGTTTTATGCATATTCTATCCGATTGATTTTATTTTGCAGTTGATCGCGGTTGAAAAAAAAATCATTCCTTAGTCGACTTAGCCAAATTACAGCTTTTTATCCGCTGTTTGTAAATTTTCAGTCGCGTAATAAGCACTGCGCACTGATAATTCTATTAATATATTAATTAAATTCGATGTTTATCGAGCTTGTACATATATAAACATTTCAAAATTTAAAATACTTTGGAAATGGCTTAATAAAAGAGATGCAAAATTTTATTCACTGCACATTATTCGACTATTTGGCAAACGAAAATTTATTACTGTAAAAATGTTTTGTCTTAAAGAAGAAAGTTGAAAACTAATGAAAATATTGTGTGCAAGTCTAATTTCATTTTAAGCTTAGAGGCAATTAAAATTAGTGTTTTTTAATACGAAAAATTTAAGGGTTTGTTGTTGAATAAGCAATTGTTTCTTTTTTTTCGTGACTAGCAATTTCAAGAGTGTCTTAGGACGTCCCGTTGTACAATGTATAAATAAAGGTGTAATTAAAGGAGTTTTGACCACGCCTATCATGTATATAAGCACATAAATTAAATCTGTATATTTCCGCGCATCGATGCAGGTGGCACATATTTCGACGGCGATTCTGAAACTCGCCTCGATGAAATTTGATGAATTTTATAATAAGATCTAAATTTAAAAAATACATTTATTTTCCGAATTTAGACGTAGTTTGTTGTTTTTTTTCTCTCTCTCTCGTATAAGCCACTTGTCTTAATAAAATTACTTATTTCGTTTCTTTTAGTGGATCGCTATTGTAACGCGAGTTTCGTAGTTGACGTCGAATAGATTTAACACTGTTTATGTCTAGAAGATAAATAAATTCACATTATAATTGAAAATAAAAGCTGTGGTTTTTATTCCAACTTTGCAAATTCACCAAATTCCTTCCTACATTCCAACTGTTTTGCGATCAACGACGCTTAACTTACGATGCAATGTTGACGCGCGGAAAAGGAGGCACGACCGAGAGACAGTCCATTGCTTATGTGTCCGAGGAGGCAAGCTCTGGGTCTTCGGCTCTTTCTCGCTTGTCGCAATGCCCGTCTAGCGCTAATGACGTGTTCGGAACTATGTCAAGGGCGGCCCCCTCCTCATCATCGTCGGCGTAGCCGAGAGAAAGAGAGAGAGAGAGCCAAGTTACGTGACGGTGGTGCGAAGCCTTGCTCTCTCTCTCTCTCGCTCTGATCTAAGACGTCGTCTTCACCGCTTGAGAAGTCATTAGCCAGATCGAGGATGGATAGGGAGCGATAGGGGCGACGATGTTTTCACGCGCTCGCGCTGCTTTTCACATTTTACATTTATGCAATCCGTCTGGCGTGGAAAGCCGCGTGTATATTATGTACGAGGAGGCTCGGCAATGCTTAATCTTGATCCATTAGTAATCAAGTGTGCGAGAGCGCGATGGTCAACGTCTCTGTTCCGAGCGAGAATGAGGGAGGAAAAAAAGAAATCGGCGTTTAAATAATACTTCAATTATGTAATTGATATGATTGATAAAGCGTTTACGAGGGCAGGAGAGGAAGAGTACGTGCGCAGACGAGTCGAGGTAATCGAGGGATCTTTTTATCTTTTGCTTCTATCTCGCTTCGTTCGAAGATACTATTAAGATACAAAGTGATTTAATTGAATAAGATGCAATATATCGGTTTCGAAAGGCCGCGGAATAAAGTAATTATCGAAAAGAGCAGGGGGAGCGATTGCAAGGGACGAGAGAGAGCGTTGAGTGGCGATGGGCGTGGAAAGGAATAGAGACGCGTATACGCTAAAGAAGCCGAGGACGAGGCTGCTGACAGGGCGTACAAATTCAAATGAAAGTGTGTCTAATCATTTTTCTCTCTTGCCGGATAATTATTAGCCGGGCTTTTTACAACATCCTTTGGATAATTTTTCTTTTCTTTGGAAATGGAAAAAAAAATAAATAAACGTGCCAAGTAATAATGGAGTTTTACGCGATTTTTGAAAGAAAAAAAGGTTTCATCTTCCGTCCGAGATTTTATTTTCTTAAGTAAGTAGCTTTTAACAATGTTGCTCGTGTAAGGTTTTCGCAACTTTAAATTTGACTTTTTCCTTAATCTTGCAATTATATTTATGTTTATGGCGGTTAATTTGACTTGAAATATTTGATGTCGAAACAAGTGAGAAGCCAGATTATAAACTAAGATCGTTTGCACGTGAGTGTCTTGCCTATCCGTCGCTAACACGCACCGGAAGGGGCTTAGCCCGCTAAACCTGTGTTGCAATGAAGGATGGCTGTTCTGGGCCGTTGACTGGCTTATTGGCATGTTTCGTTGTTGAGGCACTCGTTTTTTTTTCCATTTTGCAATACCCGCGCCCATGGACACTTTTCGATCCTTCATTGTTTCGAGCGCAAAATTATTAACGCAATCCGTACTCCAAAAAAGAATACGCATGTATTCCATTAGCGTAATCTGGTATCCTTGAAAAGTTACAAGAAAGAGAATTAGAAAAAAGGTACGAAATTCTATTGTAAAACAAATAATGTTGTATTTTCTCGTTAAGCTATTTACACAGATTGAACGACAATAACCGCTTACGGCCCGCTCTTGCTTATCCGAAAATTTCCGCCAGTTTTTCTGGCAAAACAAACTTGTCCGGATTCTCCTCGATTAAGCATCCAAGTACCCGCGGCACCGATATCAGCGTGCTGGCGATGGCAGCCGGGTAAAGAAATTCCTTGGCCGGTTGTTGGGTGATCATGAGCCGCTTGGCGAGGTAGTCGCCGCAGACGGAGATGTGGCCGACTTCAACGTACCGCTCCTCGTGTACGGACCACATCTCTATGGAGAGCCTCAAGCTCTCGGAAAGTTCAAGCTCGTGAGCTGGCCGAAAGACGAAGCGGTAATGCTTGTCGAGTGCATCGTAGAAGCTGGAGGCCGCGCGGATTAGCCGCTGCAACTCGGATTCGTGCTCGTCGCTCCCGACGAACGTCAGTGTCTGCGCTGCTGACGCCTGGCACGTGGAGAAGAGACCCGAGCCTGCGCCCCCAATGGGAACGTACTGTCGACCCGTACTGAAGATCCGCGTGGGCAGAGCCTCTGGCTTACAGGAGTGTTTGGTGTAGTTGGCCAACAGTACGGGCAAGCTTGCTCCACCGACCAAGTGTAAATGATTCACGACCTCCAACTGTTTCTTCGTTTCGGCGCCTTCCTGCAAGATAAAGGTTGACGAGAGGCTCTCGTGATCCAAGCCTGAGCCCTCTACCATTAAGCTGCGACAGAAGTCGGGACCAGATGCTCGGAGAAAGCCGTTCTCGCTGAGAATGCGGCCGGCAAGATCTAGAGCTTCGAGCTCGAAAAAGGCTGCGTCGTCGGATAGGTAGCATTGGACAGGATTTCGGTAGTCTAAAAGGCCCAAACGTTTGCCGATGGCCAAGTGACCTTCCTTTTTGTCGCCGGTGACCGCTGGTTTTTCTCTGACGGTTTTTAGAATTGTAACGGTGTCTGGTGGAGTGCGCTCGTCAAGTTTATTCGGTAGTTTAAGAACCTGTGGAATCAGCGAGTCTTCCAGTTCCCAGACAACTTCTTTCATGGCTCTTACATCTTTTTTGGCTAGATGATTCTTATTTTCCAATGCTACTTTTTTCTCTTCTATGTCTGCTGGTGGATTTTTCATATTGTGTATTTCAGATAACTCTTTACTGATTTCTGCAACCTTTTCTTCTAGTAAATCTTTATTGGAGAGCAAGTACTGGTAATACTCCCAAGTTTTAGATAATTCTTGAGCATTGATCTGTGCACCACGCAGATTGAGTTCATTTTGAAGTTTTGGAAGATCTTTGAAACGATCGCTGCAGTCTACATCTGGTGCTAAGTATACAAAGACTTTGCTGGCTTTATTGCCAGGAACGAATAAAGTAGATGTGTATGTCCTGCGTTTAATTGAAAAAATTGATGAAATTGTAGGTTTTGCAAATTGCAAGCCTACATTCTTCTTTGTACACAAATGTCTAATGGAACTTGCCATTTTTTCAAATTTCAGTTAAATTCAATAATCTATGTACACAATATTACTAATCAACTCATTCATCAACTTTCATTTCGGATCCCTTATTAATATCGTCTTCTGTTTCAATTGTGTTAATTTCTCTCTTTTTAGGAGGGACAAAATTTCCTTTACCAGCTGCCCTTTCTGAATCTTCAATAGTATAAGGCTCCAATTCAAGCGCCTTCAATCTCCTTTTATGAACCTTTGTTTTAAAATGATCCTGCAGCGCTGTGCTGTTTATAAAGTAACGCCTGTAAATATTAAATAAACATGTGAGACAAGCTGCTTGAAAATTGAAAATTTTATCAAGCTGAAACTACTCTGAATAACCAGGCCGTTATCATAATGTTGAATAAATTTATGAAACTTACGAGCAATGTATGCAATAATGCTGAGCTGCACCAGGCTTGTCTAAGTCAATTTCTTGATTGAGTAACTCCTTGGCATTTTCCACCTTCAAATCTTGATCGATCTAAAGAAAGTGGGAGTTTATTATAAAACCGTGAGCTGTTGCTGATTGTAACGTAAAAGCGACCACGCGGGCTGCTACGTTTTTCTTTGGTGGTATAAATGGAAAAATGAGGTTAGGAGTGTTTTATAAGTTTTGTTTTTACCTCGTCGAGATCTTTCGTTCTCCTTTTAGTCCTCCAGCTCTTTTTCAAGTGCAAGTTCTCCTTGTGATGCTTTTTGCGCCTGTAAACCATTTCACTGTTACGTGTCAAATGATAATGGCGATATTTCTACGCTGCACTACGAACATGTGTGTAGTGTATATACAAGAGAGACACACCGCACGCACGTGTATATGTATACTCCTAGGTTAGGGCCGATCCCGCTGACGACACACTGTATATACATAAACCTTTTGTGGATTTTTTGTGACGATGAATTTCGAATGTGTCTACCTATATTGCGAAATGTATACAACTTGTTACCGGATCTTTTTATTTAAATTAGTAAAAATTTAAAAAAAATCAAAAATAGTATATAAATAAAATAATAACAAATAATTTACTCTCCTCCAAATTTGAATTGAAAAACAATTTTTAGATTAAAACATACAAATATTTATACGATTTCGGTACAAACAAAACAATATATCTTTCGTTGTAATGAGTTTTTCTTGATTTTTTGAGTATTCAAGTATATTAGTTAAAAATTCTTTGGGAGACAAAGCCGATCGGTTGACAATGTGCCTACTACGAAAATCCTCCTCCTCCTCCAAAAAAAACACGTGTAAAATTGCCTAATCCATCCGCAGAGCTTAATTAAAGATAATTATATCGTCAAAGGAGATATGCTAAGCGAAAGTTAGGCGTTACGTACGCCGAATAGATTTGGGAGGAGTATAGGCTCTTTTGTGTCGAGTAGACAATAATTACCGATTTCAAATGATAAACGTAGTATATACATATGTATAGGAGATCCAAGAGCAAACAAAAAAAATCATTTGGACACACACGCTCACAACTCGTGCTTGTGTGTACGTTTTACCGGGAAAAATAAAATTCACCGTAAATTCGTTAAAAAAAGACGATATGGTCCTCTCTCGGTATTAAGCAAGTATACCTACTCCCCTCCTTATTTTTTTTATCTTTTCCCCGAGTCTCGCGCCAAATAAGTACGAAGTACTTGTTTCCTTCCCCGAATACGGCGACGAGTGATATAGCCAAATTATCATTAAGATTTATTCAAATGTTTAAGGCAACCAACGCGTACGCGCGCGCGCCTCTTTACGATTTTTACGATATCCTTAATTTCCTACTCCCCGCGCTAGACAGTGAGATTCGACGAAAAAGGAAGTTTCGACTGCCTATAACGACTTATTTACAAAACACGCGCTTCTCTGCTCGTTTACCCCTCCTCCTCCTCCTCCGTGCGTGTATACACGTATGTACAATAAAAGAAAAAACACGTACCATCGACATACGTTTTGTTTCCACCTCGCGCGCATTTCAATACACAAGTGTACCACCTCTTTATTTTTTTTTTCTTATACGCTTAACAACCGCGCGTTTCCTTGTCCGCGCTTATGTGCATAAATCAGCAATATCGCTCTCTCTCTCTCTCTCTCTCTCTCTCTCGGTTTCTCGCTCTCGGTAAATAAATAACCGATAAAGCTCAGCGCGCGAGTTTCGCGATACGAATAAGGTACACGCAGGTTCTCCGGCTTACAGGAGCCATGTCTCTCTTGCTCGCCCACCGAGACTCCGCGACCTCGATTATTCCGAAGAAAAAAAAACGGGCTGCCTGAAAGGGGGGGACAAGGGTCCGCTGCACAAAGAGTCCAAGCGCGCATCATAACGGAGAGCATATACAGAGGCGCTTTCACCCGCGCGGGCTCGCTCTCTCGAGTCTCTGTGCGGTGGAAAAAAAAAGGATCACTGTCAATCGCGCCTCCTCCGTGTGACTGTTTGTTCGGGAAGTGAAGCCGAGAGGGGTTGCATACAATTAGCAAGGCGCTTATGGCGAACGTGTTTGTCCTCAAGGCGATTAAGGTGTAATAAAGTCGCGCGTGGGCGCTGAAGGGACAAGGGTATACAAGCCAAGGAGTGTGTCTGCACGACAAAGACAAGAAAGTCACGGGACGAGTTTTTGGCCCCCTCCCCGGCATGCCCGAGTTGACAAGGGGTTTCTTATCGCCGCCCCATTCCGCCCGCGCGGCGTATGTAATTGTTCGCCGCGCGGGACGGTAAATCAAACGACATACAGCCGCTCTCCTCGCGGGGGCTTTTGCGTAGACCGCGTCACCCCCCCCTTGCAACCGATCCTCCTAGATAAACATCTGTAGGATCCATGCTCCTCTCGTCGTGTATATAGGTACAAGCACATCAACTTAGGCTTGAGGAGAGGTACATAAAGGCTTGACAATAAATAAAAAAAGTAGCCGCGTATGTGTATACACACACGCGGGGAGACGGGTTGCCAGGCGATCATTCTCGAACGTTCTCTCCCCGCGCGCGCGAGAGAGAGAGAGAGGTGAGAGAGAAGCAGAGAACACGTGGCCCGACCCTTTCCCCTGCGCTCTTTTTTTCTCCCGTGTCTGAGACGGCTTATGGAGTCGCTCCCCCCCCCGCTCGATCTCGTTTCACCTTCGCCTTTTTTCCGCCTCCCGGAGCTGACAGGCGCGGGGGGGCGGGAGAGGTAGGCGCAGGTTTCGTGCATAAATTTCAAACGCCCACTCGCGGGCGTATGTGTGTATGTGCCCCCCGCACGGAAAGCCGGTAGTCCGGTAGAACGCGAAGTAGTTTCGAAACAAAAGCTCCCGGAGCTATCGCCACGTACGAGACTCAGCCGTCCTGTCGATCTCCTCCGCTCCGTTTTCGATTTCTTCTTCTTTCCTTTGTTGATGTTTTTTTTTTGTTTGGTTTTATTGGATTATTAGGACTCAATTTGGGTCAGTGTTTCTTTACTTTTTTGCTTTATGGGAGGAGGGGATAACTGTTGATGTGTCGTTATGCCGTTGGCTAACGCGGATCCGAGCGAGAGTTTCGGCAGTTGTAGCGTAAACTAGTTCACTTGACGTTTTTTTTTTTAAATGGACCCAGATATAGGCTTGAACGGGAGATTGATCTTCGATCGGCCTGATGCATATTCAATGGGCTCGGAAATTTTTCGGCGGTTCTTTTTTTTTTATCTTAATTCTCGATTGACGTAATAATGGCCGAGCACTGATTTGTCGTGAGTCAACAGGACTTGCTCGTGTATATATATACGCTCGGCGTTTCTGTATCGTAATTGTAGCAAAAGTCGCGTTTTTAGAACGTTTGGATTTTTTAAATGGCGGCAATCGAGCGCGCGATTCTTACGCCAGCGGGAAAGGAGAGAAAAAAAAATAATGAAGGTCGAAGCGATAAACTAATAAGAAGATAATGGACACTCAATCATAATTTCCCATTAAAATATTCTAATGAGCAGCGGCGGTATAGTAGCGGCAATAAACATCAGAGTTCGATCCTCGGGAAGATCGTACAGAACCGCGCACATATCGCTCAGCTGCAAAGAGAGAGAGAGAGAGAGAGATTTCGCTCTCCTCGGCTCTCCTGATTTATGCGCGCAGCAACATAGACGTCATTATTAAATCCGGTTCGTCGAAATTCTTTAAACCACGCGCCCGTGTAAGCCTGATATACGTATACACACACACACAGATCGATCCATCAAAGATTTTCCCCGAAACGACGCGGCGTTTAACGTGTAATAAATCGATCGCCAACCGTGCTGCCCCCGCGATTTTTTTTTTAAATTCTCGCACCCCCCCCCCATTTTTGTTATAATGAGTTTGCGCGGGGCTTTAAGTATAGCAGAGAGCCGCGCGGCATAGTTAAATGTATAAATCACTCGACAGTCATTGACCTACTGCTTCGGCTTTGATGAGCGCGCGCGCGAGAAGGCGCAATTTGCGTGACTCAATTTATAACCGAGAGCGCTTAGCCTGTAAGGCGACAAAAAAAAAAAAGAAACAGAGCGAGAGAGAGAATTGGCACTCGAGAGAGGATGTGTATATAAACAGGGCATTTTCGGGCATGTGCATATACATCGCTCGGCTGAGCTTCCGCGATTCGCGCGCATGCAAATGCCGAGCGCGCCTTATTTCCTTGAACGCGACGCGGAAGGACCCGGGCTGCAAGGGCAAACAAAACGTGCTCCGAAGAGAGCCCGGCTCTCGGCCGACAACTCTTCCTCCGTCTCGGCTTGTATACTCCTGTTTCTTCTTCTGGTTGTTTGTCATTTTTATCCTTTTTCTTTTTATTATTATTTTATCGCGTCGAACGAAAGCGCCTGCACGCTTACGCGCGTTATAAGCGAAGGCCGCGGGAATGAAGCCGCGTGGGCGCTGTGGGAAAAGCACCCGAGCAGCGCACGCAAGAGAGAGAGAGAGAGAACTCTGTTCCTTATTGAGGTTCTCGCGCGCGCGCGCGATTATTCAGCCGTAACCACTGGAGCTTTGTGTCTATATATACAACGCATATGTTCTCTCTCCGTCTCCTTTACCCCTGAGCATCTTGGAATGGCCGAGAGAGCGTAGCCGAGGGTATTATTTATCCTCTGCTACATCCTAATTGATTCGCGCGCGTATGGAGCTGGCTTATGTAAATTCAGAGTACAGGTGAGCGAGAGAGAGAGACGATGTATACGAGCTGCGGCTTTCGATTGGTAGGAGCGCGGGGGCCAGCAAGGGAGTTGGAAGTCTACACGCGAGCAATGGACGTGAGGCTACGGTAAACAACGAGGTGGATTTTGGGTATACGCTCGCCCGCGACTCGGAGAGATCGGTTTTGGAAAAAACAGCGGCTTCGAATGTATCGTGGAATCGCTGAAGGACGAACGTGATCGAGCTTTAATGCAGCGATTATTGCTATACGATTATATTTTTATTTTATTTATTGACGATGAGTTTTCGAGAAGTCTCGACGGGGAAGGAAAAAAAAGAAAGTCTCTTTCGTTCCTTTTATTTCTTTCTTTCCTTCTCATTTCGAAGAAAGCATTATTTTTTAATTTGTGCCCCGGTGTGTGTATGTGTTGCAAGCGAAAAAGAGAGAGACTTCTATCTTCGATTTCGTAGACCGTTGTTTTCTAATAATCTGGCAAAATCGTTAGGCTATTTTCGGCTGACGTCAAATCAATTTCTTTTTTTTTCTTCTTTAACAAGCACGGCTAGCTCGCGTACTGTGGAGTTTAAATAAATTGATATCTAACGAAACTGGGCGATTCGGTTACTCTATACAGCAGCCCGGCGATAAGTATCTATACGTACCTGCCGGCGCACAGAGGCGCACAATTTAAACTTTTCTCCCAAACCCCGGCGATTTCTAAGAAAATAGAGTGTTGAGAAAAAATAAAAAAAAAAAAAAAAGGATCTACAAACAGTAAGAGAAAGAGAAAAAAGCGCTTATCTCCGTGGGCGAATTCTCATCTAGCATTACAATCGACACTTTCATCTGTCGCGACAAAAGCGCAGAAGGAGGCACGTATATCGGTAAGGAGGCAAGCGGAAGGAACCGAAAATCCGGTAAGTTTCCATTGTAATCGCGCGGTATACGAAAGCGCAAAGGTCAGCATCGGCATTATCATCATTGTCGTGTCGTCGTCGGTGGTAGGGATCAGGAGGCGCGTACGTAAGTCCCCGCGGCGAGAGAGAGCGAGAGAGAGAGCGCGCGCAGGAGGGCAAGAGCGGGGGAGGGAAGGCCGCGCCCGGCGGCCGGCTATATAAGCCGGCCACGGGAGCAGGGGCCCCAGACAGTCGAACGCCGCCACCGCTCGCTGCAATACATCCTTCCTTCTTCTTCGTCCCGCATTACCCCCTGCCGCTGCAAGCTCCAAGGATGAAGGCGACATTCGCACTTGCTCTGGCCGTACTCGCCGTCGTCGCGATCGCCCGCGCTCAGGACGAGAAGAAGGATGACAAGCCAAAGACCTATCGCAGAGTCATTCCCGCTGATGTGCTTAGGGGTGAGAGTCTTTTCTTCTTCTTCTTCTTCTTCTTTTTGCTACTGCCGTATCTGGTGATTGGCTATTGATTACTCTTTTCCATGTGATTTTGTTCGTTTGCCGCGTTATTGTTATCCTGAGATTATGCATTTTGCTTGTTGAGTTATTGAGACGATTCGAATTAATTTTCACGCTTGAAACAAAGTAGTTTTTATTGGAGACTCGAACGATCCGTTTGAATAAGTTCTCGAGCGATTGTAATCTTATAATTGTATGGTTTTTTTTAATCTATGTACAATCTAGTTTTTTGAATAACGCATATACGAATCAAGCATAATTTCCTGCACTTTATTTAAGAAAAAAGAATAAAAAACAATTACAAATCACGCGAATTTCAATCAGGAGCATAAGATAATAATCTCGTTTTCGAAATAATTCAAACAAAACGTACAATGAAAATAAAAAAAAAAATCAGACAATATTACTGTAGGCCCTCGACTCAACAGCTAAATAAAACGAGATACACCATGATCGATATGGTGAAAACGAGACCGGCGAGAGTCAAAAGGAAATTCCCCTGCGACGTTTTCCGCGAGCCGAGCAAAAAGCAGAGGCTCGGGAGGGGACGACCGGTCACTTTCGCCGCGTACAGCGACGAGGAAGAAAAACACGCAGCCGGAAGCGCGACTCTCTGCCAAAACAAATCCGACAGAGAAAGAGAGAAAAAAGAGCGGCAGAGGGAACGAGATCGATCGGAGATTCGCACGCGCAACGATTACGCGGCATTTTTGTCTCTGGCCAACGAGCCGCGAAGTTGAAAAAGAAAAAAAGAAGAAAAGGTATACGGGCATTGTTGGTCAGGGGAGGGGGGAATGCGAAATCCGATCTTCTTTCGTGTTTTCTGGAATGGAATGATGACTACCGTCGAGAAAGCGGCGGTCGCGTTTATTTTGCGACGGCTTTTTAATAAAGAGGAGAAGAAAAAAAAAACCAACAAATCGGCGCCGGCGCGCTCGTTTAACGCCGCCGGTTTCGACATCTCTCTCGGCTCCCCCGTGTATAATGACTTTGTTCTCGATTCCCGCGCACATGGCGCTAAATCATTTGGCGGCTTTTCGCTGTGAAAACGGTCGATCGACGAATTATTACACGCATATGCGGGAGGGAGATCGGTATGGGTATATATCGGTATGCGGCTCTCGGCTGGATTGATTACTTCGAACGTTCGTATACAGAGCGGCTCGCGCGCGAGTGTATAATAAATTATAATGTAGTAATAAGCTACCGGATGAGTAATGAATATAAACGAGCGCCGGCGAATAAGTTCGAAAGGCGCTTGCGCAACCTTTCCATCATCGTCATCCTGTATATACATCGGCGATGTTGCGTGCCGATCGCTTACGGCACAGTTGTCGCATCGCGGTGCCTCCTCTCCTTTTTTTTACAGCTAAACTATCAATCGAAACGCCTCGTTTATCTCTCTCACCCCCGCGCTAATCTCCCTCCGTTATAAATCGCGTCATCCCGATTGGAATCGCGCGTATTCTCCCGCGCGGTGTCTTCTCTCCTCACCTTGGCATATTATGCAAGTCCCGATCTCGGTGCGATTAATTGCGATCTCCTTATTCCACAAAGACGTGCGGGCTTTATATTTATCTTCTTCTTCGTTATTTTTTTTTTCTCATCCCGACACACCGATGTCGTTTGGAACGAGCGCAAGGATCGTGGGCGAGGCTCTCTCGGGGGGGGAGTTCCTTATTCGATATGCTTTTCTCGTTGCATTGTGTGCGCATAACCGCGAGCCGAGGCCGTTTTGCAAATGCTTATACATCGATGCGTTATAAACAGCATTTTATTATTGCTTTTTTTTTGTAGTTTTATATTTACTTATTTATTATTTAGTCTAATTAGTTTACTCAACTCCATTGCTTAACGGGACGGCTTTTTCTTCGCTATCGAGCCGAGGTTTTTGCGAAATTCACGGCGATTGTAAGACGATTATTTAATTAATGCATCGTAAATTTTATTACCGACTTTCTAACGATTTTTTGAACGAGTACATAGAGAACGCGCGCCAGCTTTGCCGCGTGCGGCCTGTTCGAAATACAATCTTGTCGGTCGAATAAAAAGAATTCCTTCCTTGCACGTATATACGCTTTTATTTTGATAAAAAAAAGCCGTATACACGCGCGTCTACTTAATCAAACCGAACCATCGTGTTACCGTCAATATACATAATTTGTCGTTGTTACTCTTTATTTTTCTAAACAAATTACCATTCCACCGCAGGAGCAATTACATAATCCAAAGGCTCATTATGGATGTCGATCAACGCGCGATCGATTCTTTAGCATTGCAAACTCGATTTCGCTCTCGGGCTAGCCTCTGACATTGCTCCTTTTGCATCGGATAAATAAATAATCCTCCCGGTAAAATCGAGGATATATGCGCGCAATGAGCCTGCGCTAATTGAATTTACGTCTCGGCGCGCAAGGCCCCTTGTATTTATATAGTTTCAAAACTCCAAAGAAGAAGAAAAAACGGAGAAGTCGTGGAAGGAAGCGTGAGCCGCAGCTAAATGTCCTAATGTCGCCTAAAAACACGAGAAAGAGAGATAGAGCGCACGGGAGAGAGAGAGAGAAAAAGTACGGCGGCGAGTAAGAAGCGCGACGACGACGGCCTAGCCTGGCATGACGAAGGCGCGATTACAAATAGGCGCTCTCTCGCTCATTATCCTTGTCATTCCCGTCAACTCGCCCTGGCCTACTTGCTCTGCTTTCGTGTGATGTATATATATACGCGATTCGTCGATCCAGATCTGCCGCAAAGATTTCGCGGAATTTTCGCGATGCCGAGGTAAGAGCGTGGAGGGGTATTACGCGCGTTACTTGCGCTTGAACTCGACAGATTTCGCATACTTACGTTTGTAGGTTTACGCTTAATTGAGTGTGTGTTCGACAAGCGTTCGTTTGTTTTGCTTGAGTTTTTTTCCCCTTTTTTTTTTTTTTTGTTTTATTGTATACCTGTTTAGGTTGAATAGAGCACAGTGATTTCTTCTTATTTAAAGAACAAAGAGATGTTTCCTGGAAACTTTGGTTCTATACCTTTCACATAATAATCCGATTGTTTCTCAGGGCCGAAGCTCTCGATAATAAGCGCTAATCGTTAAATACACACGCGACAGCTCATAGCTGCGTACACTGTTCTCGTATTGACTCATGCACTCGTTGGTCAAAAGTTAGCTGTTACGACAGATCGAGATCGTAATAAAAAGTTCAAACATAGAAGAAAAAGCCACGTGGCCAAAGTAGACCCAGAGTTAACCGGCTCACACAGGGAGAAACCGCGATATAACGAGAAAAAAAACAAACAAGCGACCGAGCATTGAAGTCTCTTTCAAGGATGCGCCCACGAGTTTCTCCTCGCGAACCGATTTGTGCTCTCTTGCCCCTTTGCTAGCACGACAGCTTGCGCACGCGGGCTGAATTTCGTTCGATCGGCATTTGCATGCGGCTGCGTGGGACGGACGAGTTGATTTATCGAGGCGATAAGACGCTCCGTTGAGCGAATGACAAAAGAAGGATGGTGTTTTTGGAGTAGGAAATATGGGAATGGGCCCGGTCGTTTAATTGGGCCTATTTTTGGAAAAAGGCTGCGACCGTCTTGCCGTACCCGGCTGTTACCACTTGGCTCCAGCCGTGCTCGACCGCCGCGAGCTTTCGTACGCGGAATGTCAATGACGCCTTCTAAAAGGGATACAAAAAGCAAAAGGCAGCTCTCGAGCAAACTCGGCTGTTGTATGTGTAGAAAAGTAACAAAAAAGGATCGTCAATGTCGTTTGACCGAGCCTTTCTTTCTTAACGGTCCCATAGCAAGCCGAAAAAAAAATCAAGGCGTGCTAACGGTGCATCGGTGGCAACGCGTTACCAGGCCTCTGTTTTAATTTTATTTTCTCGCGGTGTGGCTCGACAATATGATCGGATTTCGATTGTAAACAATAGAGGAGGCGCGCAACAGAGCAGGCACGATCATTCCTAGCACACGCGCCTACGGAGAACGAATTTCGATGAAACTCGCTGTGACCTTTATATCTCTCGCCGCGTCACGAATTCGTTTAGTTTCGGAACGCAGATCTCGATGTAAAACGGGGACGAATTTTATATATATGGCGCGATACCGAGAGTCTCTCTCTTAACTTCTTTATAGCCTTCAATTTTTTTTTTTTTTCATTGTACAGCAATGGGACATTTTTCTCGAAGTTCGGCTTCGGCCGATTAAACCGACTGTTTAAGGTTTTATGGCTGCGCTCGAGTGAGAGCCTCGTGCAATTGCACAAGCTGTATGGGTGTATACACGGACAGCGAGAGTTGGCACGGATACGCTCCTCGTGACAGTGAAAGTGTCGATTGCCTTGAGGCCAACAGGCTTGTCGCCTTAAGCAGGACCCCCCTCCCCCTATTTTTTTTCTCCACTCGTGCGCGGTGTTTTATCGAAAGGGCCGTTGTACGCGGCTCTTTTTTTTCTTCTTCTTCGTCGTTTTCCCTTTTTTCCCGCCGACAACATTTGCGCGAGAGCTTTCGAATTTTTAACGTCGACGCGAAGTTGAAACGTATGTACAACTTGGCTCTCGGCGTGTAAAATCACCGTACAATAACACACGCGGCAGGTTATATATTTCCAAGCCCAAAGTTGGAATAATTGATTGTTTGATCGGCGAAGAAACGGTTATTGCATGGCGCGCTGTTAACCGAGCCGTAACGCAAAAGGCATTAAGAAGGAAAAAAAACAACAACGACGACGACGTGTCCTTCTCCCGTATATGTACGTTTCTGTAAATCGAGGATGCAAATTGCCCCATCAAGCTATAGTCGCGTAGATCGGACACATCGTGCTCCTTATTTTTTTTTCTTCTTTCTTCGCTTACGCAACGTAAATACACACACACAACAATCGCTCGGTGCGTCCAAGGCTCCCGAGCTCTAGAAACCGAGCTGGCTCTTCAATCTAATAACATTGATCATTAATAGACGGGTAGACGTGTGTGTGTGACGAGAGCATGAAGAAGAAAAAAAAAGTGGCGAGGAGAGAGAGGAAGGAAAGCAGCGCGAGTCTACGTCGCTTTAAAGGAGATGCGCGCATAATTCCTATTGTCAGCCGAAGCGACAGTCCAAATCCAAGTGCACAATGGAACAATGGAATTGTACAGTGGGAATTGAATGGGGTGACAGGGTGTATACAAGGCGCTTGACGTTGACGATTCGCCAAACGCGAGCTGCGTGCGTCTCTCTCTCTCTCTCTCTCTCCGTTGCGAAAGTGACGGAGTTGTGCGATATGCTGTATACACATGGACGGCTATTGTCGACGCGATCGGCAATGCATACCGCGCTCTCTTTCGTTTGCTAATTCTAATTTCGTCTGATTATTTTCGAAAAATCTATGCTCGTGTGTGTTTGGATATAATGCAACAAAATTAATTACTGTTACAGACTTCCCCGGGGTGTGCTTCGCCTCGACCAAGTGCGCGACGATCGAGCCCGGCCAGTCGTGGGAGCTGTCGCCGTTCTGCGGCAAGTCGACCTGCGTGAGGTCGAGCGAGAGCAACGACCCGAGCCTGTTCGAGCTCGTCGAGGACTGCGGCCCCCTGCCCAAGGCCAATCCCAAGTGCAAGCTCAGCGAGAAGACGAACAAGACCGCGCCGTTCCCCCACTGCTGTCCGATCTTCGAGTGCGAGGACGGAGCGAAGCTCGAGTACCCGGAGATCCCGACCGCCGAGCCGCCGACCGACAAGTCCACCCCCAAGTCCACCGTCTAAGCGGGCCCTTCTTTTTCTTTCCCACGCGTTTCACTCTCTCTCTCCTATGACCCTCCTCCTCTGCCGGTCTTTTTCTCTCTCTAACACCCTTTCTCTGTTGGACACTCTCGCTATTGTGTTTTTTTTTTAATGATTGCAGATCGAAGCGTAGGTGTTGATAGATGCGGGGAAAGCGAAAGCTATGGAAAGTGACGCTTTCCAGGCACGATCGGTGTATATATATATATACATCTCTCGCTGCTTCCCTTGTATACCTATATGCGAAGTGTGTGTGTGTGTGAGAGAGAAAGAGAGGGTCTATGGGAAGGTGAGAGGTGGAGGGGAAGGGAGAGGAGGATAGAGAACGAATTTAATGGAGAAGCGACGAAATAAAGCTTCATTGTGTAATATGCAACATCGGATGTTTTGGTCGGATAACACAGAAGAGTGGCCGCAGCGAATGAACGTCTCTCTTTTTCTTTCTTCATCATCTTCTTCTTCTTCTTCTTTTTATAACTATTATTTTATTATTATTGTTTTATTAGCTTTACCGATGATTATTGTCATTGTTCTCTCTCTCTACCCCCCCAATCCTCCTACTACCCTTAATTAATATTACTATACCGTCTATACGACAATACAGCTGTGAATAATTTACCAACGGCAACAACAACAAGAACAAAAATATGGCGGAAAACAGCCAAGATTCCAAGTATTACGAAAAAGAATAAAAAAAAACAAGTTAAAAAAAGAAAACAATAATATTCCTCTATACACCGAAAAGCGCTTGATATATGTACACACGGACACACACACACACTGACACGTTACACGCGATTGTAACTTAACTTATGTTGTAATTAACTGTACCTTCCATTTTCTACGCGCAACACTTGTTTATTTTCCCCTTTTATCGATAAAAAAAATGTATTTTTTTTTATGTGTTTTGTTTTAATAAGCGCTTGTATCAATGTTAAATTGTAGCTATTGTGCACATGCAGAGGTTTATAAAACGATAAAAACTTGTGTGATTCCAATGTGATTAAATTAAATTGAGTATTTAATTTTACACGTTCGTCTCTTGTATTCTTTCTTCTCCTCCTTTTTTAACCTTATCGTCCGTTTTATATTGCAATTATAAATATATAGCTAACACATAAGAATATTGAAATTAAAAGCTCGTTAAATAAACTCACGTTCGAATTAACAACAGCGTATCGTCGAGTTTCCTTTTTTTAATAACGAAATTCAATTAAATCGTTAAAAAGTTCAATAAGCCGGAACGTCAACTCTTTCAATTGCACATCCTTTTTCGCTTCACTAATCTTCGCAGCGAGAGTTTACGCTGCTGCGGGAGGACGACCCCGTGTCTAGCCGTGCGGAAAAAAAACGCGCACTGCGGGGGGGGGGGGAAGTATGCACCCACACTCGCATGATTTTCCTAATGCAACGCGTGTATGTACGTACACGCACGCACGCATACACGCGCGCAGTACTGGACGAGAGAGAGAGAGAGAGCGGAAGGCGGAAGTGTTCTGATGGACGTCGAACGCGGCTAGAGAGAGAGACAGTGGAATATATCGCGTTGGCGCGTCGGCTCTCTTCTCTCTCCCCCTTAGCGTCCTTATAGACAGGACACCTCCTGGGAAAGTAAAGTCTGATCCTCCGCGAGGCCCCGTGTGAAAATTAGCAATCATGAGCGAGCTTGTCTGGGGCATCAAGAACGGCGACCTCGACCAGGTGCGCGACATCGTCGAGAACAAGGTGAGGCCTCACAAAATTTGCACATAACCTCTAACCCAAAGCGCAGCTATCGGTCTATGCGTTTTATTACTCCTTTTTCTTGGTCAATTTGTTATTTTCGGGTTGTTTATTAGACTCTTGATTTTTTTAATAAGGGCTTGTGGATTCTGCTCTCATTTTGTTTATACTAAGAGGGTAAGGTTTTGGAGCAAGTTTATTGGTCAGGGTTCAGTAGTTTGGAAGGACAGAAAGTACAGCTTTGTGTGCTTATGTGTAGTTGTAAGATGTTTAGTTTCTAGCCTGTTTGGAGCAAGTCGAATAAATTGTTGAAAATGTATTGAAATTTTTTAGAACATTGATGTGAATCAAATAATTGATGGCAGGACGCCGCTACACTATGCTGCTGATTATGGGCAAAGCGAAGTTGTCAGGTACTTGCTTGATAAGGGAGCAAATGCAAACGTAAGTTGATACTGGGTGAAAGAATAAACAATTAGTTGAATTTGTTTTTCTACATATAGCAATCACAGTTAATAATTGTGGTTTTATTGATGTTAATTAACGCAAAATTTCCATGCAATAGGCCACGGACAAACATGGTATTACAACACTATTAGCAGCGATATGGGAAGGCCACACTAACTGTGTCAAATTATTGCTAGAGAAAGGTGCAAAACCTAATGGATGCACTCCAGATGGCAGAAGCTATTTGGATGCCGCAGAGAAGGATGAAATTAAGGAGCTTTTGCAGCTCCACTAGCACCAAACCAAACAATGCAAAGAGATTTATTGAATTTTGTTATTTAAAAACATTCATGTTCCTTATAGGATATTTACAGCTGCTTCGTTATCGATTTTTTGCGTGTACGATTAGAACTACCAAATTTATGTAAATTTACATAAAAAGTAGTCCAAAAAATGTAGTTTTATAAAAGAATATTGACAAAATTGTGAGACGTTTGAATTTGTATTGTGTATACGATCAACAGTGATTTTGTAGCAGTAACATGAAAATCATTTTTTTTTAAACAGACTTTCAAATTTTTAAACATTTTATAAATTTAGTATCTATCTTGTAATCATAATTTTTGGTCTCTTGAATGCATTTGAGAAGCATCTTAAAATATGAAGTGCATTGAGCACTATACAAAATACATGTGATTAATTCCAAAAGGAAAGAGAATCTAATAGATACTTATACTTTCCATGTCTTACTTAATATTATTTTTACTCTTCCATTTAAAATATATAGACTGGTCTAAATAAGTCTTTTTTAAATGTTTTTTTATAACTCACATACATTATTTGTAGTTAATATATTTTTGTGTACATCATTTACAGTTGCACTAATATCTATAATTATGATACTATTTAAATATTTGTTAATGTTAGGATTATGAATAAAAATGATAAAGCTGGCTTAAATATAAAACGCATTTAATCAAAATGCTAATAACAAAAAGGTGTGATGATCACAAAAATTACTTTGGATTGTTATTCAACTGTTTTTGTCAACATCATTAAGTAATTGCATGGTATCATTTTAAATAATAATTATTTAAACATGGTAATAAAGAATGTCAAAAAGTTGTAAAATAACAGAGTATAAAAATTATATGACAACGTATTTGTTAGATGCATAAATAAAGGATTATTTGCTAATTTTTGTATACTTCAAAATTTTTGTTTACATTAAAATTCCCTTCTAGTATAATTTATTTATTTGTAATAAAAATCGGTTTCTAGAATTACATATGTTTAAAAAAGTATACAGCTTATAACAATCGCCCTCTGCAGTTGCTTGCACCACACTTGCAAATGATCACTTTTCCAGGAATACTTCCCACATCATAGCTGTAGTTCCAAGTTAGTTCTTGTCCAGCTCTTATGTAACTTAAAGCAAAGAAAGCAACCCAAGGGAATCGTACGTCATGGGTGTCCACAAACACATTTTGAACAAACACATTTGGATCACAAGAGTGCTGAAACAAAACAAAAGCATAATTATTTTAAAAACTAATTGCTCCAAGAGACTTTTTTATAACTTAAATTGCGATTGTTGTAATACATTTAAAAAAATCTTTAAGTATAGTATATTGTCACTTACATTTAAGTAACGTCCAATGTTGCCTGTAGTTTTGGCATCCATAATGTAAACGGATTCATCCTCGCCAAAGTACTCTCGCACCGATTTGTTTTTGCCCTTGCCAATCTTGACTGTATCAACTGCAAGATCAAGTTTACTAGGCTCTCGTATTTCTTCATCCTCGTCGCTACCCGCCTTATCCTGTCCATCTTTGGACGACTGTCCGTCCTCTGACTTGTCCGATCCTTGTTGACTTTTATCCTTCTTTCTTTTTCTCAAACGCCGCCTAATAGAATCATCATCCTCGTCTATATTGAGATTCTTCTGCAATTTCTTGTCAAGTTTAAATTCATCATCGGATTCATTCGTAGCAGACCTCGAGGCCAATCTCGAATGTTCCGCCTCCCCTTGTTTCTCCTTGTCATTCTCAGGGGTGGGAGAATCATCAAGAAGACTGATCTCGTTATCCAAAACGTCACTCTCATAGCCCTCTTTAATTCCCTCGACCACCTCAACGTAGTCGAGCTCGGCAAGGTACTCGTCCCCGTAGTTCTTGCCACCTTCATTGGCGCCTTGCTCGGTAAGCAACCGACCCGCATAGATGCAGATAAACGATCCAAGCGGTATGTCATTAAGGCAGCGGATGCCCCAGCCACGCGGCGCAGTTTTAAAGACTTGGAGCTTCAAGTTCAGGGGATGTTGAACAACCCGATTCAAGCATGTCTTTACCGAGCACTTGCACCTGTTCGAAAAAGCCTCAAATCAGTAAAGTCACTAGTACATACAAAAAAAATAAAATCTGAAATAATAAAATTTGCCTCGAGTTGCATTCGTAAATTCCAGTAGTAACAGCCTCCGGTAGACGCTTGTAGACGTATCCAACCGCAGCATTGGGTACACGTCCGCCAAGGGTAGCACCTTGGATCGTCAACTGCCAGCATTGACACTTGTTTTTGTCGGCGCAATCGTCCTCACAATCGCAACAACATAAAAAGTCCTCGTCCAGGTTGATGTGCACATCCTCGGTTGGCTCACGCTGAGTTGTGTATATTATAGTATCAGGGTTCGCGTGATCGATCTCGTTAACGCACGGAATTGGCACATTCTCCACACCGTAACTCAGATCCTACGAATTTAATCGATGTTATCAGTGACATAATAACTAGGGTGACAAATAACAAACGTACCTTAATATTGACGAAACACTTGTCGAGCACAAACTCGGCTAAGCAGTGGACCCAATAGTCGAAATCGAACAGATCGACGGACATTGGACAGTTGGTCATGCGTAAGTACCGGTGCAGCTCTTCCATGTTACGTAGTCGAACGCCACAAGGGGCTTGATAAAGAATGACTTTTTTAGCCTTCGGGAATTTACAGAGTTGGCGGTTCCAGCCGCACAATAGTGGAATTGACAGGGGAGAATAGCCTCGCAAGTCATCCGGCGTAAAGGAGATGCTGGCGACGCACTTGGGCCCACATCTATGCGGTACGAATTTCTTTGTCTGAATCTTGTTTTGCGTTTGGTAATACTAAAAATAAAATGAGTCTGCTTGAGTAAAATGCTGTTAAATTAGTTGAAATATGTTCGTATCTTACGCTTACAACAATACTGTGAGAGGATTTTGTTTCCGTAGCCGTATAACTGTTATTGGCCGAAGGCTCGGGTAGATTTGGTTTCTTTGCGGTACTTTTCCTAGCGACAGCTCGACTTTGTTGAGGTGCTGCCGCCGTCTTCTGTACGCTGCTTGGTGGAGTCGATTTCTCCTTGACAGCTGTTGTCATATCCTGTTCTTCCATTGCATTCGAAGTATACTCAACGTATGGTCCATTTTTCTAAAATGTATTTGAAAATTTGTGTTAATGCGTTTACGTCTCATTTTATCGCAAATCACTAATGTAAAAAAAACAACAAAGACGTACAGTAGAGACAAGACCACCGCGATGTCGACTAGGTGTGTTGATGGACGAATGACAGCCCTGCTGTCTGAGATTTGCCTTCATGAGCTCAACGTAGAGCGGTCCAAGTCTCGCAGAGCCACGGTAGATCCACTCGGTTCGGTTATCTGCATCAAAATGCATTTGTACAAGGCTAGCGTCGACTTCGCGAACCCGCGCGATCCACCATTTGCCATTCCATTCGGTCTTAACGACCTGGCCACGTTGTAATTTTACCATAGGTCGTTCTGGATAAGAATCCAGGTACTTCTTTACAAAATCACGTGATTCAATTGGTATGTCTTCCCAAACACGAGGCGAACTTTCGCAGACTAAGAATATATGCTTATGCTTGACATATTGAGCATACCCATCATCGAAGAAAACTAGGTACCTGTAAAAAGGAGAAAAATAATTATTGAACAAAATAAAATTTGACTATCTTATTAAAAAATGAATATCTAATTTTTACCTGTATTTGTTAGGGGATTTTGGAGGCTCCGCAATGACACCACTGTAATAGTTGCTGGAATACGTATCTTGAAAAATAGCGACTACGCGGGTACCAACAGGGATAACAACATCGCTTGGTGTACTAGAGGCAAGTTGTTTGCCTGTCAATGATTTTACTTGACCAGCATATTTTTTTTGCAAAAGTTTCACGCGATATTGCATTGGATTTTTTGAAATAATAGATTGAACCTGAAAAATGTTTTATTGTACAAAATTTTAAGTTTTACTATAATGAAATATAATAATAAAAAATTTATCTTTTATACCTTCCCCTTAATCCATGGAAATAGTGGATGTTTCATTGTAAATACAAAGTCATCTATTTTTGGTACTGGTCTAGTCAATTGACCAGTCGGTGGCAATTCTCTGCAGTTGTCTCTTTCAACTTCTTGCAAAATTTCAGGTTGATTGTCTTGAGGTTGTGGCTTTTGTGGTTGTGGTGGTCGAACTTGAGTAACCTTCTTTCTTGCCACTAGAGGAAAACTACCATCAGTAGGATCTTCAATTTTCAATTCTTCTAATATCTTAATATTTGGTTTAAATTCATCATAAAGTGATGCCCTAATTTTGTCTAACTTTGTCATTGTGGCAGATATATCCTTGTCCATATCACTATTGATTCCTAATAAAAAGAGTCAACACTTTAGTTTTTATTGCTTAACACATAATAAATAATAAAACATTATTTTTACCATCTATCACATCCCATTCAGATTTCAACACCTTATTAGCTTCTTCAACTTGATAATCAATATCATACTTTTTGAATACATCCACTAATGTACCTTCTATCTTCTTCTCAAAATCCATTATTTCACCCTGGAGAACGTATAAATCAGAGAACCCTTGAAAAATCATTTAAAGGTATACATTAATCAAAAAATGTAAATAACAAAATCAATACAATTTTCAATAAATGTTATTACCTTTGATATTTTTTGCATCATCGTCAGATTCATCGCTGTCTGAAATTTCAACTTCCATAGTATGATCTGGAAACTCACATTTGAAAAGTGGTTTGTGATCCAACAGGGCAGAAACAAGTGTCTAAAACAGAAAAAAAGGTAATTACTTCCATGTATAGCTTTGAGAGTTAATTAATGGCATATATAATATCTTACTTCTTGATGATCCAAGGCAGCGTCAAGGCAAATTTTACATATTGAACGTATCTTTTTTTTCTGCATATTAACACCATAGAAGGCACAAGCAAAGGACGGGGCGAGTTGCATGTCAGATCCGGAGGAACATTTGAAGTTGATACAGTTCGAGACGCAGGTTTTCTTTTTGCTCTTCCCCTTAGCCGCATTATCGTCGTCGGAGTCGAGATCTATGATCTCTGCTTCCTTTGCTTTCGACATTATTCTAAATAGCTAAGAACTAACTTCGAACAGGCAATGGAGATCTTTTATTTACACGTTGTGTTTGGCAAGAAACGATAAACACACTAAACGAATAAATTGTTTCTTTGATAGACAAGAAACAACTTTGCTAGGACATTAACAGTAGTACTTTGTTTGAATAATCTAATCTAAAATGATTTCACATGTTGATAAATAATGATTTTTTCCGTGAACACAATAAGCTTAGCGTCATCGCGTTGTTGTTTGGATTTGAACACAGTGAAGGTTATGTAGACGCACAAGTGTATACATCAATGGCGGGCTACACGCTAAAACTGAGAGCGATCGGGTCAGGTTAGATCAGAGCGGCGCGCGCTTTTTCATATAATTAAAACACCGTCAACCGTTATAATTTAAATCATCAAGAAAAAGGAAGGCAAAGTAGAAAAGTTAATTATCATAGTTTATTATGTTTTTTTTCTCGATTTACATTTTAGAAGCTAAAAATAGAAAGTAGGGGCAAAATGAAAAATTAAAAAAAGAAGTTAAAAGAAAAATCAGAGGACCCTATCCATCGTCTATGAGTGTGTTTTTTTTCTAACTGTACAAAAAGAAAGCTTCTATTTGAAATGGTGCAAGGCAGACGCGGAACACCGCCGTGTCCCCGTGATATCGCAATCTCAAGCTCACGTTCGTTTCTCCAAGGGCATAAGCGTTAGAGCAGGTGTTTGTTGATGTTCCTTTGCATTTTAATCTCGGCGAGTTTGTCACCTTGAGTGACCGGGCCCCGTCCAACCGAGGCAGCTCGGCGCATCGACGCCTCCCGCGGGGCTATCTTCGGAGATGGCGAGCTGTGGCGCTTGCGAGCTGTGGACAATTACGAATATGCCGAATCTTTCCAAAAGCCAAGTGTAAACATATAGCCGTACCGGTAGGCGACTTGTTCGCCTGGTCAGTCTGTCGCAAGTAAGCGAGCTTGGCTCTCCTGTCGTGGGCAGCGGCTAGTGAGTAAATGCCCCGCTTGTGCCTCAGCATCAGGTTCTCGTCCCCGTGATTCCTTTCCCTGCAGAGGCAAACGGCCTAGCTGAGTAGGCAGCGAGAGGGTATAGGTTAGTCAAATGCGCACCTAAACTTGCGACCCTCCGCCCAGAGCGTGGACTCGAGCTGCTCGAGCCAGGACTGCTGCTGCCCGATGACGGAGCCCGGCCGGCAGATCCTCAGCCAGGCGATGGCCTCGCGCGCCGTCAGCATGTAGTGCTTCATGATGTAGGCGGCGATGAGGGTGCCCGTACGACCCAGACCCGCCTGTGCGAATTCGTGTTCGTTTTAACCCTACGATGACGAGCCGAGGTACTTATAGCCGGGGGGAAATGAGCGACCTTGCAGTGCACGGCTATGGGGCCGGCCGTCGTCTCGGCCACCTGGAGGAAGTGCCGGAGGATCCTGCGCGGCGGCACCGAGCCGTCCGGGAAGAACATGTCGTAGTGGACGATGCCAGCTCGGGAGAACCTGATGGCACGAAAGCAGAGCGAATAGTCTCGGGGAGGATGTGAGGTATGCAGGTTATGTATGGGCAACCTGGAAGCCTCGTAGTTTCGCCGATTCAGCCGGATGACCGCGGATATGTTGTGCTTCATGAAGTAGTTGAGGTACTTCTCGGGGTAGTGGAGGGCGGTGCCGGGCTCGGTGCACGGCCCCAGGAAAGCGATGAACTTGTTCGGCACGAGCCAGTTGAGGTCGCCGTTCTTGAACTTCTCGTACTTCTCGTACTCCTTGCAGTCGAAGTCGTCGAAGTTGAAGAAGCCAAGGGTCAACGCTTTGCTCAGCGCGCTCAGACAGTCTGGGGGGGGGGGGGCAACAGGTGTTTCCAGGAGAGATTATAAAACGATCCGATGTTGGCTGTTTTTAGGCTCAGTCTACCTAACAGGCTGATGGTGTAGTTCGAAACGCCGATAGAGACATCTTGGAAGGGCCGGAGGGGCCAATCGGGATCCGCCGTGACGAGCTTGTAAGCCTCCTCCGGTGTCTTTTTCAAAAAGACCGTCGCGTAGGAGGCGACGAGGAAAATAGCGTTCGCTCGTATCTCCGGCCGCCACGAGGACACGTGAACGACCACGTCGAACTTTGGATCCTCTAGGATCTTATTGATGCCGGTGCAGTACCTAAACAAGCGAATGGTTTAACCTTAGCACGCGGAGGATGCTTGGGGGGGAGGGGGATGAACGTACTTGTAGAGGCAGGCTATGTTGAGAGGGCCAAAGTCGTCGTAGAAGTTCTCGTACTTTAGGTAAGTGTCGGTGTTGATGAGGTAGAGGTTCGAGGCGCTCCTCGGCTCCTTTTTCCCGGGTATCAGGCTGGCGAAGTAAAACTTGTCCTTGATGATCTCGATGATGCCCACGAGGTCCGGGTGCTCGTACACGTTCATCTCGTCATCTTTATCTTGAATCGTACGCCTCGTGCTTTTATTACCGAGTAATCGAATTGGGGAATGGCGTGTACTTACTGGCCTTGTTACGCTGTCTTTTGCTCTCGCCGGAGAATTTTTTCAGCATACTCTTGGGTAGCAAGCACTGCCTCAGGCCGTCATCGGTGAGAAAGTTTAAGCTCGTTGCCAATAGCGTTAAGGCTTTAAGGATCGTCCGAAAGTTTGGGGAATAGCTGGGCATTTGTTTTGGGGGAGGACACGAGGTTTACAGCGTTAATAAGGATGGATTAAGACGGTAAATGTACGATTATAACCTATGAAAATGGAGGGTTTTCTTTTTTCTTAAACGTTACTTACTTGATTAGTTGCATTGGTTCAATTTCCGATTTTAATCAGTTTCCTTGGTCGAAATTGTCGAGCGATAATTTAACTTGCTTAATTTGGAATATTTGTAATTTTGCTATTTTTTTTTAGTGCATTTTTATTTATATTTAGTTTTTGTGGTATTCATTTTTTTTTCGACGTGTGCTGTATTTGCAATGGAATCATTTGTTGTTTTGACGTGTAGATCGTGCGAATGTGCAATTTGCCAACAATAAAGTATCGAACATTTTCGATGGTATTTTATTTTTTTCTCTTACTGTGTCTCGTTGAAACTGTCTTTGCTAGAATTTGGGAGTTGGGCTATTTTAGTTTGGTCAAAATAAGAAAATAAAGAAGGGGATGATATCACTGGACTTTGGACAATGACAAATTCGAAAAAAAACTTTTTTTTTACTAACTTCTTTTATTTGTACGATAAGTGACTTTAATACACTTTTATTTATTTTACAAATTCGACTCTTCTGATACTCACAACAGAGGCGATGGTTTCACAAATGAAAACAACGTTACATATACAAATCTTCGACGATTCCTCGCGAGCGCTCAATTTTTTTCCTCTATAATTTGTCCTTTTTTTTCTTCATCAATTGCAATAATAGTTATTATAATAATTATAATAATAAAAATAAATATTAAAGAGAATCGAGAAAAAAAAATCTTTCAAATATATATTATACATTTATAAAGAATGCTAAGCCATCGATACAATTAATACACATGGCTATTGATAAATCGTTGTCACATTGTTTCCTACATCATTCCGCAAGACAATCTTAAGATTATATATATATTTGCTAATAATGTGATTCGCCGCCTGGGGGAAAAAGGGGTGGGGGTTCGGGTTGGCGAATCGATCTTTGGATTCGTAGGAGCGAGGGCCGGCGTCGCGCGCCCACCTCGGGCGCGGCGCGTCCTCGCTCATTTAATCTACATACAACATACATATCTACGTTTATTAAGGCTCCTCGGGATTGCCTCTGATCGCTTGCTTATCGCAATTTTCTCGTTTGGCTCTCTCTCTCTCTCTCTCTCTTTCTCTCTCTCCCTTTCTCTCTTTCTTGACGCATAATTACAAACCGAAAGAGAGACACCAGCGGCTCGACCACCAAGTCTACGCCGGGCGACAACGCAACGCAATCGCCGGAACTCGCAACGACGCGAGCCCCTCGTCTCGTATTTACACACGAACATCTCAACACGCACACAGGCACACGCATAGAGAGAAATATAAGGTGGAGGATTTTTTTTCCTCCTCATTTCCTTAAACGATATTAATCGAGCCTCCTCTCGCATTTATACTCGCGTACGCACTCGTATACCGAACATGCAAACCGCTGCTACGCTTCAGACTCGATAAAGACTCTTAGCCTACTTACACCGCGTAGGCGCAGCCTGTCGACTACCGCAAGGAGAGAGATTGTTACACACATACACACGCTCGATTCTTATCGCGGTAGCCGAGTACATGTCTTGTCGACAAAGAGAGCAAGTATTTCGCTTGGTCGACAAGCATTTCTTCGCGCTGCTTTTTTCACACGCTTCCTCTTTTTTTTTTTTTTTTTTTTTTTTTTTTTTTTTTTTTTTTTTTTTTTTAATTTTTGTTTAAAAATAATAAATAACTCGTGGTGATTTCACTGATTACGTATTTTTTTTTTAAATCTTAATAAGAGTTAGGTGACTATTTTTATGTCGATTAAACGCTTACGTGATTATGTAGACACTGTATTTATAGTACGAAGCTATCTCCACGCAGGTTTTGGTAGAGGCTGAGACTTACATTACAGATGAGCTTTAAAGTACGACTTTCATTCCGACTGCGTCGCAAAACGATCATTAATGACTTTCACACTTAATTAAGTTCAATTAATTGTTTAATACATTTTCTATTCATCTTTACTACAAATGTTAGCATGGCATTCCTATGATAGTTATCTTTTTATTTACACATCATCTGTTCTTTCTTTTTACTCTCTCGATCGCTTAAATAAATTAATATTTGCTATGCAAATACATTTTCAATTAATTTGCTTTCTTAAAAAAAAGAAAAAAAAACTACATTTCTAAAAGTACAGGCTTATGAAATCGATGTAACAAAACTAAAAAAAAGTCGACTTAATTTTGAAAAGATAATCCGCTTCAAAATAAAACTAAAGTATCACAACGAATTGCATAATTTATCATAACGATTTCTTTCCAATTTTTCTTCGTTTTTAAATATTTTAACACTCCTTTGAGCGCATTCCGTCTATGAAGTTTTTTTTTATTCCCGTCTATTTAAACATATCAATCTTATTAATATTATTAAAAAGAGAGAGACAGAGTAAAACAGAAAGGAAAAAAAACAATCGATTAAATCATCAAGACTATTAAAATAACGTAACGTGATATGCATATCAGTCGAGGCATTGTTGCCAAACAATAAGAAAAAAAGAATCTAACGAGAGCACGTACTACGAATGTGAGGGAAAAAAGGAGTAGAGCGAGTCTCGTGTGCTTATTCAGACGGCTGATATAAGCACGCGTAAAGCAGCTTACTCCTGGTTCTCCTTGATGCCGAGTAGCTTGGCCGCGTCGTCGACCGAGGACTGGATAGCCTTATCGATGATGTTCTCGCCAATACCGAGCAGATTCGAGATGAGGTCGCTGCTGTGCTCGGCCGCATCCTGAGCTGAACTGGGCTCCTGCGCAGCGGCAAGCCTACCACCGAGCGCTGCCAGGCCATTTTCGTAGGGCCGCATGAGACCACTGGGAGCGGCGTCTGCCGTCGCGACACTGGCCACCTGGGGCAGCGAGAGTCTACGCGGCCCGGCCGTCGTCGACGAGGTCGACGAGCTAGACGAGCCGGAGCCGGGCGTAGCTCCGGTCTGGTGGCCCATTCGTGGCCCCGGCGCCTGTTGCTGCTGCTGATTGAGGGCCGTGCCCGCGCCGGCCACGCTGTCCTCGTCGCCGCTCGTGCCGACGTACATGGCCGAGTCGGGCGAGTCGTGCTTCTTGCGGTGACGCAGCATGCTGTGCTTGAGGGTGAAGCGCTGGGCGCAGATGTCGCAGGTGTAAGGACGCTCGCCCGTGTGCGTGCGCATGTGACGGCGCAGATCCTCGGCAGACCAGAAGCGACGCATGCAGAACACGCAGATCACCTGGAGATTGAAAAGAAAAGAGATTTACGTTAGTAATGCTTTGTTTACACATGCAGATGATGAAATGCCGACGTTGTTGAATAGACGACGGAGACGACAAGTTACCTTGCGATTGCTGTAGTCGGTGACGCGGACGCGCTTGTTCTCCTCGACGTCGCTCGGGTCGTTGCCATCGTAGTCCTTTTCGAGGGCGCCCCTGGCCATGAGCCGCTCGTAGGCCTCCTCGTGGTAGATCCGGAGGTGGTCGAGGCAGTCCTGCCGCTCGGCGAAGCCGCTGTCGCACATGTGGCACTTGAAGGGCGTCTCGCCGGCGAGAACCTGCGGCCCGGGCGACGTCTGGGGCGACGGCTTGCGCTGGGCCGACTGGCCGAGCTCGCCGTTCAACGACGAGCTCGACAGCTGGTTCGCCGAGGAGTTGCCGCCGTTGGCGGAGGAGGAGGAGGTCGAGGAGGGCGAGCCCTCGGCGGCGGGCCCGTTGTCGCGCGAGCTCTGCTCGGGCAGCGGGTCCGGGCTCTCGGACACGCCCGACGACTGGCTCTCGTATCCGCTGTGGTCGTTGTGCTTGTGCTGCTGCTCGTCCCGCGGGCTCTCGCGGCCCTCCTGCTGCTGCTGCTGGTGGTTGCACTCGGACGGGCTGTGCTGGGGCTCGCTGGAGGCGGACTCGGAGCCGGAGTTGCCGGAGTTGCCGGATAGGCCAGAGTGCCCGGAGCGGCTGGTGTGCTTGGTCGACTTGTGCTTCTTGAGATTGCCGAGGGTGGAGAAGGTCGAGCTGGGGCACTGGTTGCACTTGAACGGCCGCTCCGGGACGTTGCGCATGGAGAACTGGCTGGGGCCGGTGGTCGAGGAGCCGCCGCCCGAGGAGGGCTCCTGGGGCTCCGGCGACGAGACGCTGGCCGCTCGCTCGAGCTTGAGCGCGAGGTTCTTGTGCTTCCTCAGCAGGTGGCGGTCGCAGTTGGACTTGGTCGTGAAGAAGAGGGTGCAGTAGGGGCAGCGGTACGGCTTCTGCCCGGTGTGCGTGAGTATGTGGCGGCGCAGCGAGGAGGTCCACGGGAAGGGCCTCTGGCAATACGGGCAGATCACGCGGTTCGGGGCCATCGAGTAGGCCGACTTTTTCTTCTTCTTCTTCATGCGCTTCTTCTTGAAGGTCGGCGTGCTCGAGGTCGCGGAGTTTACCGAGTCGGACTTCTCGTCGCTGCCCGACTGGTTGCAGTCGCTCATCGAGCCGATCAGGCCCTCCTCGTCGCTCATGTACTGCGAGTGGAACTGCTGCTGGTAGTTTTGCGAGGCGTTGTCCAAAATCTCCGAGACGCTGGCCAGGTCCTCGCTCTCCCCGCTCTCCCGCTTCAGCCCGTCCATCGTGTGCAGCTCGATCTTCACGATCGACATCGGATCGATGTCCCGCTTCTCCCGGCTCCTCTTCTCCCCTTCTTCCTCCTCCTCATCCTCCTCCTCGTCCTCATCTTCATCCGCGCTCATCTTCTCCTCCTCTTCGTCCTCCTCGTTTCTGCAGCTTTTGCTCTCCGCATCCCGTTCGGCCTCGAATTCCCTCTTGATATTGTCCGCGTGCTTGTCGTTGATCAGCGAGTGCTGCTTCTCCATGGCCTCGTCAGCCTCGGCGCTCGCCTCGAGCTTGCCCCTCAGCAGGCTGTTCATGAGCTTGACCGGCGCTTGGTTGACGGCACTGCTCTCCTTGTCCCGCGCCGAGGCGTGCTCGTCGATCACCAGCTCGGCCTCCTGCTCGGCCTCCTCGGGCTTGATCGCCTTCAGCTGCTGCGCCAGGATCGCGTACTTGACCTGGTCGGAGATGGCGTGTCGGCTGGGCTGCTCGGCGCTCGGGGCGCGCACTTGGAGCTGCGCCTGGGGATAGGGCTCGTAGAGGCGCTGCCGGGCGGTGGCTGGCTGCGGCTGGCGCAGGCTCTGCAGCAGTGTCGGCGGGTTCGCCGGGGGCCGGCCGCGGGCCGAGTGGGCGCCCCGGGGCTTCTGCGACCAGTGCTGGGGGTGCTGCTGCTTCACGTGCCGCTCCATGTTGCTGCGCAGGGTGAACTTGGCCGCGCAGTGCTCGCAGCTGAAGGGCCGCTCGGTGCGGTAGCGGCGCTGCTTCTGCTTCGGCATCAGCATGCCGTTCTTCATGACGAGCTTGGTCGAGGCCGCGCCGGCTCCACTGACCGCCGGCAGCCGCTCCCGCGTCGGCTGGATCGACTTGGCCAGGAGCCGCGAGGGCGAGCCGCCAGCCCGGGCGTACTCGTCGACGGCGCTTGGAACGCCGGGAGCACCGGCCGGCTGCTGGGGGTAGCCCGAGCCGGCCGGGCCCTCGACCAGGCTGCCGCCGCTCGTGCGCAGGCCGCGCACCAGCTCCTTGTACAGCGGGCTGTTGATGCTCATGTCCGGGTGGCCGAACAAGTGCTGGCCGAACAGGCCGAACGGCTGGAGGAGACCGGCCGCGCCGGAGAAGGCGCCGAAGTTCGGGTAGGGGAGCTGGGCCCCGGAGTAGAGGCTCTCGAGCAGAGCCGGCTGGGCCGTCAGCTGGTTCGCCTTGAGGTAGGCCTGCGTCAACAGCAGCTGATTCCGGGTGTTGTAGAGCTCCTCGGCGCGATGTCGGGCACTGAGGTCCTCCACTCCCGGCTCCGTGGTCATTTCCTCCTCCTTGCTCGGCTTGGCCGCAGCTGCAGCAGCAGCAGCTGCCGCGGAGGCGGCCTCCGCCGAGACCTTCTTGCTGAGGTCGAGGACGTCGACGGTGAGGTCGAGGGGCGCGTCCTCGGAAGAAGAGGGGTTCGTTCGAGGCTCGGCCCTCTCCTCGGGCTCGCTCGGCTTCTTCAGGTCGATCGGCTGGCCGTGGCTTCTTTGGTGTGCGTCGGCTTTGGTTTCATTGACTAGTGGGACGAGCTCGTCATCCGAGGACCTCGAGTCCGCGTCGTCCTCCTGCTTGTGCTGCTGCTGCTGCTTCAGGCCGTCGTGGTAGGCGTAGTCGAGCTGGTGGCTCGGCGGCCTGGGGTAGAGCTCGGGCTTGTCGTAGCGGTAGCCCAGCTGGGCGCTGTCCTTGACTCGGATCTGCTGGGCAGGCTGAGGGGGCTGGGCGACCGGCGAGTGGCTCGGCTCGTCGCTCGGGTAGACGAGGGCCTTGCGCACCTCGTCCCTGAGCATGAGGCCCGAGGCGGCGGAGCTCGTCCTCGGGGAGCAGATGACGTCCTGGGGCGGGTCGTTGGCCGAGTCCTCGCTCGGGTGGTAGATGAGGACGCTCTTGATCTCGTCCCTGGACATCTTGCCGTGGCGGTTGCGCACGTGCCGCTCGCAGTTGGCCTTGGTCGTGAAGGCGTAGTTGCAGAGGGAGCACTCGTACGGGCGGGCCCCGTTGTGGGACTTGAGGTGCTTGAGGAGGGTCGCCTTGTCGACGGCGGTGTAGGCGCATATGTTGCACGGGAAGGGCATGCCCTGGGCGACGTTGATGTGGTTGCGGTTGTGGCCCTTGAGCGCCCTCAAGTTCGGGAATATCATCGAGCAGAGCCGGCAGGGGAACTCGCCCTTGAGCTTCATCTTCCGGAACTCCGCGGCGAAGTCGTCCTGGGCCTCCTCCTCGTGGCACTCGGAGGAGGGGGTGCTCGAGGAGCCGGACGAGCCGAAGGCCTGCTGGCGGACCGGGCAGTTCTCCGGGGTGCTCGCCTCCGCCCGCGATATGTTCTGCAGGATGCTCGACCTCGAGGTCAGGGAGATTATGCTCTGGATGTCCGCGAGGTCCTTGCCCTCGCGCGCCTCCGCGAGGGCGGCCTTGTTCTGCAGGTCGAGGCCCGCGAAGAAGTCGTCCCTGCCGAGCCGCTCGTACCGGCCCGGCTCGAGGCTCGGCTGCTGGGCCAGCTGGGCCTGGAGCAGCTGCTGGGGCGAGTGCGCCCGGAGCGGCTGCTGCTGCTGCTGCTGCTGAACGGGCCCGGAGGAGGCCGAGAGCCGGCGGCCGCAGTCGAGCTCGTGGGCCTCGAGGGCCGACTGGCAGGGGAAGGCGCGCGTGCACTTGCGGCACTGGAAGCGCGCGGCCTCGCCGGAGGCCGGCCGGTGGAGGGCCTGCTCGCAGGCGAGCCTCGCTATCGCCGGGAACTTGCCGGAGGAGAAGTCGGTGAAGGTGAGGTCGCCGAACCCGACGACCGACTGCCTCGCCGGCCCGAGCGGGCCGAGCCCGTGGGCCGCGTACCGGTGCGCCTCGAGCATCTCCGCCGTGGCGAAGTCCCGGCGGCCACAGAGCTCGCAGCAGCCGAGCGGCTCGGTCCGCCCGGCGAGCTGGAGCCGCCTGGGCTGGGGCTCCCTGCGGAGCTGCTGCTCCTCCTCCTCCTCCTCCTCGTCCTCGGCGTCCTCGTCGCGCTCGTAGCGGGCCCGGCGCCTGCGCTTCGCCTCGACGCTGGCGAGGCCGGCGAGGTCGGTGGCGCTCGGCGAGCCGGAGCGCTTCTTGATCTCGTTGTTGTTGTACTCGTCCTGGATGGCGTGGGCGGCGCGCCGGTGGGGCCTGGCCTCGGAGTCGCTGCTCCCGGGCTCCTCGGAGTCGGAGGCGCTGCAGGAGGCGGTCTGGCCGGGGCCCGGGGTCGCGGGGGCCGGCTGGCCGCCGGGCGAGAGCGAGCGGTGGGCCGTGCGCAGGTGGCGGTTCATGTTGCCGTTGGTCGTGAAGGCCATGTCGCAGTACTTGCACTTGAACGGGCGCTCGCCCGAGTGGACGAGGACGTGCCGGTCGAGCGAGCTCGCCGAGCTGAGGACCTTGTGGCAGACGCCGCAGGCGTAGTCCGCGTCCTCGGGGCCGCTGCCCCCGTCGGAGGTCGCCCCGGCGGCGCTCGCCGAGAGGCCCGGGTTCGCCCGCGGGGAGTTGTGCCCGCGCAGGTGGTGGGTCAGCTCGCGGGCGCTCGACAGCACCAGCGGGCACGCCGGGCACGGGTGGCTCCCAAGGCCCTCCGGCTGCTCCGCGCTCTTGTACTTGAAACGCTTTTGCAGCTGCAACAGTCGGTCAGAGCAATTTCGTTAGATTTCATTAATTTCTTTTCTTTCTTTCTTTTTTCTAGATCACGAAGATTTGGAATGCGGATAATACGCGGTATAGGCTCGCACGCGCGATTCCCTCGAGATATTTTGTAGTCGGCTGCCGGTAATCGGAGAGATAAAGAGAGCCACGACTTTCGAGAACAACATCCGGAGCTAATACGCGAAAAACAGAGAGCCCTGGCCTTATCTTTCAGCCGTACGATTTCGCTTTCCGAGATGCCGATGACGATGTTGACGATCGCGCGCGCGCGGGCATAATAAAAATTACGCGTCGCGTTATCGAGAGAGCGAGCATTCTCTCGTGCTAGACGCGAGAGCAAGAGACAAACAAGCGAGCTGGTGCGCGGCTCTCTCTCTCTCTCTCTCTCGGATGTTTCAAGGTAAATGACGCACGCGCGAGCCGCAGTAACGCCCCCGCCCCCTCCTCATCATCTATACCGCACTCGACTCGAGTTAACGCGCGCGCGATATTTTTTTTTATACGTATACATACGACAACTTACCAGTGGTGATGCAACATCCGTTTGACTCTCGCCGCAGCTGTCGCGCTGATCAGGACCAGTCTCCGCAGTCACTGCAATCAGATGATAAAACGGCATGCGTTAGAAAAAGGAGCCACACGATTGTCCATTGTTTTGTTGTTTATCGTTGATTTATTTGTTTATAATATGGTATTATCGATATAATAATCGCTAATCTTTGTACGGAATTGCGTACAGGTCGTGAGTGATACACAAAAAATAAGAATATATCGATTGGGATGAAAAAAAGAATGCAATATATAAGCGCCAGAAATTTATAGCCGCAGCATCTACAGCCCCAGAGCTTCCCGTCGTACCAGGGAGCAAGAGTGTGGGAGAGAAAAAGAGAGCGTTATGTGGAAAAGAAGAGGAAGCCGAGAGTCGGGCAGGGAGAGAGAGAGAGCGGCCGAAGAACCGCAGCCAGCATCCGATCCCGCGGCCTTCTCCGGATGTCTGCGGTGTGTGTGTGCGCCTCTCTCTCTCTCTCTCTCCGCGCGTCTTCCGACTCTCCTCTCTCGCTTCCAAGCAGAGCAAATTTTCTCATGCGCGCCGTTTCCGCTACACACAAATAACCCAGAGAAAGATCGAGGAAGTCTTGTCAACCACCCCCTCCTCTTGCTCGTATAAGCGTCTACTCGTAAGCAGCGAGCGGAGAGAAAGAGTCGCTCTGGTGTCACGTATATCTTGGGCATCAGGTTGATAAGGCCCGCTGCGTTCTACGCGATCGCCTCTCTTTATCTGCCGCTCTCGTTATCGCGTGTGTATAGAGGAAACGCGCGCGCGCGCGTGTCCGTCGGCGTCTCGCTGGGCATTCCTTATCGATCACCCGCGAGACGCAGGTATATAGCCACCGAGAATAACGCTCGATTCTCCTTAGCCCTTTCTCTAGATTCTTCTTCTCGCGAGTTTTATTCCTTTGACGATGTTTTTTTTTGTTCCTTTCGCTCTTGTCACAGAGGCTCGAGATGTGCGATCGCGGCAAAGTCTCGCGTATATAACACGCGCGCGCAGACGTATCTATCGGAATTGAAAAGAGATAAAGCTTATTGTGTCGCGTGGAGTGGAGGGATATACCCCTCGCGACGAAGTAAAGCTGCGTACGTGCGCGAAATGACCGCGAAAGATTAGAGAGCTGCTCGAAGGTCGGACCGTAGGGGGAGGGGGGGGATGAGAGAGGGGATGGGCTTATCTATCGAGATTGAGGAGCTCTATACGCTCGGCGCTTTAGCGTCAGGGGGAAGTCCCCGTGCAAGCACACCGCGCTGCCCCTCATCCTACGCGAGAGCCTTTTACACTACTCCCACGCTATATGCTCTCTCTCTCTCTCTCTCTCTCTCTCTCTCTCTTTCTATACCGCGCTGACGCCGCGGAGAGCGCTCGGCAGAGCTCGCGTCACGCGAGACACGCGCGCTTTGTATGCGGCATGTGATCTGCCGAGGCCCTTTTGTCTGGGAAATCAACGCCGGGAGGGGCCTCCTCATCCACATTCCCAGGCTCCGGATCCCCCTACGCTCCCTACTTTGGTTTGTCGCGACACCTGCACGAAATTGGGACGGTGATATATATAAGGTGGGAGGTGGACACTCGTGTGTGCGTGTGTGTGTCTACGATCGTATCGGTTACGGAGCTTATCGCCGTTACCGTTTCTTTTTCTCTCGTTTCGTTAAAACTCGTCTGTAACGATTGGAAAGTCGAGCAATTGCTCGGATAATCGATAGCGAACGATTAGCGCAAGTTTTCGCAAACTTCTCGGACCCCCGTCGAATAGCCAGCGCGGAACGAAAGTACGTAATGAGCTGGAGTAATTACAGAAGCTTTCGAGGGATGGAAGGACGAATAAAAAAAAAACAACAGCGAGGAAAGAGGAAAAAGCTCCGTTCTCAGCGAAACTCGGTTAGAAACGGAAGCTCGCTCAGGGGAGGAGTGAGATAAAGCGCGATTGAAAAGAGAGAAAAAAGGTCGGCGGCTTATCGCGATTATTCTCCGGTCTTCTCTGCCGCAGAGAAAGAGGCCGGGGGAGCAGAGGAATAAGCCCGCAGCGGTGTGCGGACAGAGAGAGTCGCGCGCGCGTGCGCCCCCCAGAGAGAGAGCTCGATATAGACACGCTGGTTCACGGCCGGAGCGCGGCCAGCCGATAAGGGGGCCGATCGATCGAGCGGGCTTCCGGGAAACCCAGCCGCAGAGGAGAGAGTCCGGCTCTATGGGCAGAGAGAGAGAGAGAGTACGTGTGTGAGAGCTCGACGAGAATTTCAAGCCGCGGATGTTTTTCTCCCGTAGCCAGGCGCCCTTATATTCGTCTGTGGGTTTCGTGGCTTTTCTCTTGCGGTATAATTTTCGGCTGTTCCGCGATAAATTTCTGGGGTTTTTCGGTCTCTCTCCGTGCGATTAGGATATGGGATGCCGAGGCTGTTTTGTTTTAATTGGAAGGGGAGGAAAGCGAGATCGCCACGTCAGAACATCCGACGATGTGGATGGACGATATGTAGAGGTGCCACAAAGAGCGAGGTTTTATTAATCGCAGATCGTAGATCTATATCCTACGATCGATGAGTCTTCTCTCGGCGTAAGAGAGCCGCGGATACGCTGAATCATCGTTATTTCATAACGCCCCCCCCCCCCGAGATTCCGAGGAGAGAAAATTTCCATTATGGAGCTTTCGAGAGAGAGAGGCCTGCGGATGACAGACTTTGTTTATCGATCTTCTCTTTCCCCACCCTCCTTTCTTTTTCCTCTAACGCGATGATCGTTCGCATGTATAACTCTCGCTCGAGGGAGATAAGCATCCCTCTCTCGTTGCAAGCTTCCTTATCGACGCGCTAAAATCGTGAATTATTGACAGTCAAGTGTTTCTCGCGTACTGCGGTCAACAGACTCTCGCTTTTTTTTCCTCATCTGCGCTCTCCTATATATACATCAGATGCTGTTCTGTGCACAACATACAAGTGACGTCTTGTTGTACGGCTTTTGTTTATTTCAACGATATAATTGCAGGTAAATACCGTTCCCGGAGATAACGGAAAGTGCTATCTCTATTGCTTCTATAGTTGATTTACACCGACGGAATTTTCACCATATAACGCAAGTTCATCTCGAGAGAGAACAACGATCCGTGTTTGTCTCGCAGACTCCATGACGAGTAATAATCGAATTTTATCCGCTCGCGCGTGCGATACAACAGTCAGGTGTTTTATTACAGATTCCGAGAGGTGTATACATGTGTGTATGTATCGGCAGGCGTTATCGCGCCTCGAAAAATCCCAGTTTAATCTCGGCTTGTCGGCGATCGAGCAAGAAAAAGAGAAGGAGAAAGAGAGAGAGAGAGAGAATACGGGGGAAGACCTCCCGTGTATATCGCGAAAGGCTGAAGGTCACGACCTACATATATAAGCTGGGAAACAGCCGCGCGTGTCGGTGATGCATATGCACGTATACAATATCGTATACCTGTGCAGCAGAGCAAACGCACCGATCACCGACGCAGACAGACGAACGCGCGCGCGCAAATATACGTGAATCGCTCTTTTTTTTTTTTATTCCTTGCGCATATTAGCCCCAGCTGCCTGTGTATAATTGTCTGCGAAAAAAAAAATCAAAAAGGTTTTGTGAAAAGCAAAAACGCACCTTTGTTGAGCGGTTGCCGTTTGTCCAAGCCCATCGCTGTATATAGATATACGCTATTTAGAAGGCGCAGTCAGAATCACTTATATATAGAGAGAGAGAGATGAATAAACCTGCCGCCGCATTTCGCAGGCAAGAGTAGCGCAAGAAACGGAGCAGCAGTAGTAACAGCAGCAGCAGCAGAAGAGAGCTTTCGGAAAAATCGATGTGCGCGGTTCGTGCGCAGAGAGTCGTCGCTCTGCAACTGCTCTCTATATATACCTGTGTACGTTACCTGTGCAGGTATATATAGAGACAGAGAGGAAAAGCGCAATGGCTACTGAGTCGCATAGCAGCGCAACGACTGCACCGTAAGAGCACCGAGAGACCCAGATGGAGAGGGGGAGAGACAGGCGTGGGATGCTGCGCGGTAACAGAACCGAGAAAGAGAGAGAGAGGAGAGAGAGGCGTCTCGTGAGAAAGAAGCTCGGCCATTGGCTGTAGCCGGCCTTCTCTCTCTCTCTCTTTGTCCCCCCTGCAGTGCTCCGGAGATTATCCCGAGTCTGCGCCGAGAATGTCCCCCTTCTCCGTGCCGCGAGCTCGGTCCGAAAGGACGGCCAAGCCTCGGGAGCCCCCACCAATCAGCAGCTTCCGCTCTCCGTCCTCTTTCTCTCTCTGCTGCTGCTGCTGCTGCAGAGCTGCGCGCGCACTAGTCTCTCTCTTTCTCTCTTCTCTTTGCCGCAGTGAGAGAGGCACACACCAACATCTTCTTACACCCCCCTTTCGCCTCAGCCACCGCCTCCTCGCCTCCTCCGCAGCCCCCCTCCCCTCCCCCTCTGCCCCTCCTCTACGCCTACTATACTCTTCTCTGACCTGTCGCTTGATCCGCTTTGCGGATCTTGAATCTTTCTCTCTCGCTCGACCTTTTCTACTTATATCCGCAGAAAAATTGTGCACAGCCGCAGTGTACGACCTTTTATCTTATACGACACGCGCAGAGTTAATTGGACGATGGAGGTTTATTAACGGTCATTACTGGATTAGTGTAGGTGTAACTGTGCGTCAATACGTTATAATATATTGCCGATTACCGTAGAATCGAAATATTCCCATAGATTACGGAAAAATCTTCCCTCTCGATTGTTAAAATTTGAAAAACCGTATACGTGTATAGCAAAGAGTGCTTTGAGTGTGCAGCTTTCCTCTCTGAAAGCCGTACGCAGCTTCTGCAAAACGCAGAGGCAGAGGGTCTGCACGCATATCATCCGGCGGCCGCTTGCTGCCGACCCGTATTAAAGCGCTCGCGTTTTACCGTAATTATACTCGGCGGGGCAGGAGGAGAAGACAAGCGGACGAGGGGGGGTGGGGGCGAGAGTAGTCCCCGGGCGTTCTCCGGGTAAGCCTCGGGACCCACACATAACGCGTAGCCGTTGGCAACGATCCGCTCCCCTCGGCCGAGAGCGCGTCCGGCTCTGTATATGCCAGTTCCCTCCTCCTCCTATCCCGCAGGCAGCACAGCTCTCGTCGGAGAGCGGAAGCGAGAAAGGGAGCGTGGGCGCCGGAGAGAAAGATGGCGGAGGAGCGTTAGCCGTGCTAGAGAGAGAGAGAGAGAGAAAAGTCTGTTTCGAGGAGCTGTAACCCTGACAACCTTGGACTTTGCTAGACCCTAAGAGAGAGAGAGGGAGCCTATGCCTCTTCCATCACCCCCACCTTTCTCTCTCTCTCGGTAAAACGAGCGACTACTCTATACGTGCGTGAGCCTCGTATACAACTATCTCCCCTTCTCTCTCTCTCTCTCTCTCTCTCTCTCTCTCTCTCTCTCTCTTCTCTTTCCTTCTCTGCTGCTACCCACATGCGTGTGTACGGCAGACCAGCGTCGTGCTGGAATACATTAACTCCGCTCTCCTGCTCCTTTTTCCCCCCGCGCACAGAGCCCTTATGGCCGTCGCCGTACACACACACACCGGAACTCGACTGGATAGTTTTCTCCGAGAGACGTTTAGCTATGTATGCTGGCTGAGCTTTCTACACCGTATCGTTCTTATATTATAAATTCTCTTTGAGGAAAAACTTGGCTGATGTACTCTACTAATGACGTATATAATATTGCACGAAATTCATATGTGTGTATGGATAGCTGTGTGTGTGTGTGTGTGGGTGTATTTACGGCTAGCGTGAGTTTTAGCGCGATTTCGCGTCAGGTTTATTTACGTATTGATACACAAGTCCGTAATGGTCGGGCGGCTATACGGCAATAAAGCCGGGCAAGACAAACTTGGTTGGCAAAGTGGAGGAATAATGCAAAAGAGAGAGAGAGAGAGAGACCCCTCTCTTATTACCGTAGCCAGGCGCGCATTGCCAATGCGGAGGAGTAGAATAAGCCGCGAAAAAGGAATACGTTAATGCGGAATAATGGCCGAGAGAGGGCAAATTGCATATGCCGAGCTATATGTATACCGAGAGATCGCGAGGTTAAACGCGCGCGATGGGGGCGAATGGGGGAAGAGAATAGAGGCGAGTCCTTGCGATTATTAGGTTCGCTCTGAATTCTTATTGCATAGGTATACAGATTCTTCTCTTTCTCTCTCTCTCTCTTTCTCTCTCTCTCTCTCTCTCTCTCTCTCTCTCTCTTCGACGCGGAGACTGTTTGTAAACTGTCGGTTGAAGAAAAAGAGAGACAGACTGGAGCAAATAAAATTGAATTATATCTCTTGTTGGCGTAGCGCATTATCTTGTCTTGTCGATTCGTGCCCCCGCCGCGCGCAAGTATAACTGCGCTAATTTAATTTCCGTTTGCTCTTTAAAAAAAATCCAAAGGTTTTTCAAATTCGTGAATACGCATTACAGGTAATACACGTAAAGGATATATAATTGCGCAAAGATGATTTGGTCGCAGGGTCGAGAAAAAAAAAGTTTATACGTACATCGCGTGCGCGTGTGTATCGAGGAAAGAAGAAGAAAAGTCTGCGATAAAGTGTAGGTGTGTATATATATAAAGCCGAGGAAAAAGCTGGACGTGTCCAAGATAGACGTGAAGCGTGCGTACATAAGACGTTAGTTCGAAAGGTCAGATTACTCGAGAAGGGGAGAGAGAGAGAAAAGTTGCGGGCGTGTATAAGGCGGGAGAGAGGGTGAAAAGGGAGGGTGGCTATAAGGAAAGTAGAAAAGTCGAGACGTCCTCAGAGTGGGAGAGGGGTAGGAGAGGGTACAGCGAAAGACAGTCACGTTATACGTGGCCCAACCGAGTCGGTCCGAGTAAGCTTGGACTGCTATAAGAGATAGTCTCTGGCCTACAGTCCGACCACTCCGCACCCACCTTCCCCACCCACTCTTGACTTTATTCGCCACGGACAGATCGAGAAGCCGAGTAGAATCGCACCTGTCGCTCTTTCTCTCTCTCTGTATAAGTCTCTGTCTCTGTGTGTGTGTCTACGTGTATAAATATATGTATATATAGATTTAGAAAAGTATCGAGGTCGCTGGGGTCGCTCTTTTTCCGCGGCGTTTGCTCGCTTTTTACTTTCTAGGCCAAACCTCCGTGTTTAATTTTCAATTTTCGTCGCCTCTAAGGCCTAGAGGCGCCTTCCTCGCCACGAGAGAAAGAAACAGAGAAGAACCTTCTTTTGCTGCGGGGTCGCGATATTATAACTTCCAGCCTTCGACCTTTTTCTTTCTTTTGAAAAATGTCAGAGGCAGGCACACACGCGCCCCGTTCTCCGTTTGACCTCTGACCGAACAAAAAAATTTGACGTTTTTATTATTTCGCCCAGGGACCGAATATCTCTCTTTCGCGTCTATGTCTCTTTCTCTCTTGAACCAATAACAATCGCGTTTCACGTGTGTATCCGGAGCAAGAGCCTCGTTATCTCTCTCTCTGTCTTTCTCACTGCTGCTGCTGCTGCATCATCGACCAATTCGTCCCTGAGTCACGGTCCCGGCGAGATAGATAGCAAAGCGATGATCTATAGAGAACAAAAGCTCTACAGCGCGCAGGTGCGCCTCTCTCTATCTCTTTTCCCTTTCTTTCTCATTATAACACGAATCGAGCGGATTTCGAAATCTCCAGAGTAATTTCTCACTACATAGATATATTTATACGGATCATCCGGCGCGATGTATCTCAGGCGAAGAGGGACGAGAAAGAGAGCTCGTTTCGGAGCTGTTTGTAAACAGGTGTGCCTCTCGTAAGAGTAAACGCGTATAAGAGGAAAAGAGAGAAAGTTGGCTATAGATCTTTCGAGACTCTCTGTGCGAGCTCTGCTCGTCTGTCGTATATATGTATGTATTGCAGGAGCTGATTCCCGGAAGAGATGAGCAAACGGCTGACGAGCTGCTGCTGCTGCTTGAAGGTGCTTTTGTTGTGACAGGCTTTAAAAGCAGGGAGCAACGAACGGCTATGTGTGGATACGTGTCGCGTGCCTAGGGGGGGGGGGGCAAGCGGAGGGGAATAAACCACGAGGTGCGTCCTTCGCGACCAAACAGCTCGGGAGGACTGGACCGGCTTTTATATTACCTTGCTACGCACACGGGGCGCGTGCGGCTCTGGTATGCCGCCTGACGACTCTTTCTCTCGTGGTCTCTTATGGGGTTGCAGGTTGTCTTTTCTTTTCAAAGACCACCGAGCGGAGATGTTTCAATCGAGTTTATTAATGGTTATGGAAAGTGAAAATTGAGGAAGCGGTCGGTGTCCTGAGGAGCCGGAGGCTGGATGCAACCGGGGGGAGGATGTACGGAAGCTTTGGGCGGGCAGATGGGGGGATCCTCCAATCCGGAGCGCACGAGGGCGGGATGTGCATCGGAGAGAGCGCGCGCAGCAGCCGAAAGGCCACGCCCTGCAAACGCGGGGGTGTTGTACGCCCGAAAAGGGACGCAAGTTTAGAGCTTAGGTGATGTCGGATAAGAGAGCGGGAATATGAGGTACGAATCGTTAATTTTTCATCCATGGCGTTTCTTTCCGTGACAACTTTTCTCTCGCTGTCTCTATATATCGGCCCAATGACACGCGCCACTTATATTACATGTGTGTCACTGTGCCGATTTGTCGGTCGATCGCTAACGGAATACTTTTTGCGAGTTTACTCTTTTTTTTTTCAACTACTTCGCGGTCTGTGCGTACACGTTCATAACGTAAGGTGCGCGTTAACGAAAACGAAATAGAGATGCATCTTCCGGATTAAAAAAAAAAATTAAAAAAGAAATGAGAAACAATCCGTTGATCGGATGTCGCGTTTCAGCACACACACACACACACACACACGCTCTCTCTCTCATTGTTCAGCGGAAGCCCAGAGATTTCCAGCTAAAGCGATATTTAAACATTCGCGCGTCAGCGTGGCTGTGACTGCTGGTCTCTCGGTACACGAACGTCCTTCTCGGACCTCGGTCGCAGAAGTATAATGCACCGCGCGCGATTCTCCATAAATCGCCTACGTCTCGCTCCTTCTTCTCGCGGCCTCTCCGGCGACTCTCTTCAACTCGATTACACGTAAGCCGTTGTTATCGACCCCCTCTCTTTCCCGCCTCACCTCTTCCCTCACTCTCAGTGTACGTGTATACGTTAATTGCTCTCCGCGAATTCAAATTGTTTGTTTGTTTATTCTCTCGGCGTTGTAACAACACCCGGTTTTTTTTTGTCAATGAATGAAAAAGAAATAAAGACACTTTTTAACGGATTCGGATTAAAACGTCGCTCTCCGATTGAAAACGCTCCCGTTGGTCGAATCGAAGAAAACGAGCCTATCGCTGGGGTCCCTCTCTTCCCCCTTATCTCCAGATGATCCATCCCAGATGTCGAAAACGGATGGATTTAATACATAAGTCCACAACGCGCACACACACACGATGGTCGTCTTTCGCGCGCACACCTTTTCCGCCTGCTCTTGTTACTTCCTCCGTAGGCGCGCGCGTGTGTTTGCTTACGTTAGCCAGCTCCAAGTACACACAAATTTATAAGTCGAAGCAAAGTCCGCAGGAGAGCGATAATAGCGCAAAGGTCGGGAAAAGGGAACGTGGGGAAGGGGGACTCCGATATCCTCTCGAGGCGCGCGTGTCGCGCCACCGAGATTTCTCGTCTTCTCGCGCTGCCGAATTCTCCGGATGCCAAATCGTTTACCCCCAAATACGCGCGTATCGATCAGCAGCGTAATTTAGGTGACCGGTGGGAGCCGAGTACCAGGTCGCTCTCTCACGTAGAACAGAGCCGGCTAGCGCTCGGACGGTTAGGTATTATGGAAAAGAAGAAAAAGCCGCGTATACGACTTTGTGTCCCTGCGCGTATACATGCGTACGTCATCTGGATTATCATAGCGGCCTCTGCTCTGGCCCATCGTCGTTCTCGTTTCCGGCCGCTTAATAATCCCGAGGCATTGTCGTATACACCACGGAAAGATAAATTAACGTCCAGAGCAGAGAGAGAGACTAGTGATTATCGCTTTGCGAATATTCTCTCGGAAACGAGATTCAACGTTTTCGGTATACCGTCGCTCGTGACGTGTCGCTATAGCCCGATGGAAGAGAGACTACGAGCGGCTTGTTTCGACGGGGGAAGATGCTGCGTCGCGGGTGGATGTCGTTGAGAATATTGCGAAGAGGCTGCACCGTGACAGACGGATGGATGATTATTTATACGTCGGGGATGAAATTGTACGGCTCTCGGCTGGGTATAGTTCACGAGGCTCTCGCGTGTCTCGTCGTCGTTTGAGAGTCCGCCGGCGACGACGTCCGCAGTATAGTCACGAAGAACCAATGAGATAAAAAAATAAAGAGGCGAAAAACAACAACAGCAGCGAGCATTGCGGTCGCTCTACGTCTATCTCTTTTTCACTCTGTTGTAATCTACTTTTTTCTTTTTTGCTCCTCTAGCTTGCTCCCGTATATTTTGTTGATCGAGAGGGAGAGCTTGTTGTTGATGGTTAACAGGTGGGAGTAGGTCTGGCGATTGTTATACGCGATTGGCTTTACAGAAAGTTTGATTGTTCTCTCTCTCTCTCTCTCTCTCCAGAAGGAGGGGTAATTCGAAACGACAAATCGACATCTGATTAAAGTCGGATGTAAGACAAGAGCGCGTTGTTGTTGGGATATCGACGAAGGTGTGTGATCGCTCGTTACGCGCTTTTCACCCGCGGCACGTAGTTTCGAAAACTCGCTCGAAAGTGTTTGTTGCTTTTTTTAAAAAAAACCCGATATTAACATTTGCACGCGCTTCGCCGTTAATAACAATCGCCGCGCAGAAAAGCTCGACGCGCGCAAGCTGCGTTCGAACGAAATGACAATAACAGAGCGCGGCAAGTCACCTGGCCGATCGGAAAAGAAATGGTCAAGCCCTTCTGGTCAGAAGAAGATCTCGCCGAGCTGACCTTTTGCTCGGGCGACGCGCAAAAGGAAAAAAAATAAGACGAACGACTGGAGAATATTACATAACGCGTGTCTTCGCGTAGTACCGGAGAGCCTCGGGTATTTCGTCGAATCTTCCGCGACAATAATCCCCTCGCTGCATCCGCGCCCGAGAGAAAGAGAGAGAGAGAGAGAGAGAGAGAGAGAGAGAGAGAGATATGATGAAGAAGCCGATAAAGCGCCTCATCGATCCGCCGGGCTAACCGTGTTTGTGTTTACGCGCGAGTATGTGTGCGCGGGTAGGGGTAGGGGGCTTGCAAGAGGTACATACAGATAGCAAAGTCGCGCTCGTAAAAGCACGTCGCAGAGATATCCTTTACCTTTCATGGAAAAGTCCATGCCGATCCTCGGCAGAGCCGGCAGCCCGACCTCACTCATTCGCTCGCCTGGTCCTGCTGCTGCTCCGGTTGACGTTGCTCGCGCTTCTCGGCAGCAGCGGCGGCATACCGCCTCACGACGACGCTTGCAATTATATACTTTGCGCACCAGCAACACTACTTCCGCTCACTGATTATTATTTACGTATTTTTTTTTTTATTACGACTCTTTGGCTGATATAAAAACGGCTATTCTTCGTTTTTTTTTCTCGATTTTTTTGTGTATACGAAAAAAACCAAAAATTTCGCCGACACTCAACATATACGCGTCTGCCGATTACAGCGAGCAGATGGGTATATATATGTATAAACACGAGATCGTAGTCAAAACTCCGGAGGTGTATCCTCTTGCAGAGGCAAAACCGCACTTGATCTCCGTACAATCTTTCTTTCTCCCCGCTGTGTATCACTTGTCGAACCGAGGAGAGTATCTCTCTCGCTTGAGACAAAAGTCTCTCTCTCTCTTGGTCCTCGCTCCGAAAGAGAGACTGCGATCCGACCTCGGCACTTGTCGGACTGCTTCTGATCCGTGCGTGATGCTCGAGGAGCCAACTCTCCAGACTCCAGGTGCGTGAGGAGCGCGAGAGAGGGAGCAATCGCGTGTAGATAGGTGAGCGGGGAGGGGGGACGTAGGGGACTCTCCCGTACGAGAAGGTGTATATAGAGGATAGAGGAGCGCGCACGTCGCTGTGAGGGAGAGAGAGCCGCGTCTCGACGGTCCGACGCGTCGAGGCGAAGTGAGGAGGAGAGAGCAGAGCGCTGCTCTCGGTACTGCTGCCCCCGGCCCGCTGCTGCTGCTTGCGCTCGTCCGCCGGCGGCGCGGCTCCTCTCCACTCACAATTTCTCTCTCTCGCGCGCGCAGCCGGAGCCGCTCTTTCTCTCTCTCTCTCTACACGCGCGTTCTGCTCCTGCTGCTGCTGTACAGCAGCACACAGCCGGCGCTGCTCTCCCTCGCTTGCGCCTGGCTCTCCCCCCTCCCCTTACCCCACCACCCTCGATATATAGCAGCGGGCACCGCAGAGAGCGCACCGAACGTCCGACCGACGTCCCTGTCTGTCTCTCTGCGCCGGCTCTGCTCTCCTCTCCTGCTGCTACTCCCCCCCCCTCCGCCCCTTCCTGTCTCTATACCTGCCCGAGAGCTGACAGCAGCGCACACAGGTATACGACAGAGGGAGCGAGAGAGAAGCGGAGCAAGGGAGAGCAGCAGCAGCGGGAGGGTAAGGCTAGAGGGGCGGCTCTGCCTCTGGCCGAGAGAGCACACACGACGTCGATGACTCTCCCCTCCTCGCCCACCCCCTCTATGTTTGTATCTCTCTCTAGCAGGCGAAGGCGCGCGCGCGCGCGCTTCTGCCGCCGACGCCGCCCGCGCGCGCTCTACTCTGACGTATCTCTCGCTCTCGTTCGTCCGTACACCTCTACCTCTCCTCCTCCCACCCTCCCCTCGATATATCTCTTCCACCGCCGCCACCTTTACCTCTTCCCTCGTACTCTCTCTTGTTCGCTTGCGCTTATCCACCTCTATATACATCGGCTATATACGCGACCGCACCGCTCATCCTCCCGCACGTACACGCGCCCGTGACTCTCGCCGATATCGTCGCCAAGCGAGGAAAGCTCTCTGTGTGCGTACGTACGTATTGTCGGACGCTGGGTTTATCCCTAAATTCGTGTTTGTTTTCGTATTGCCGATTGGCACGGACGATTTTGACGTATTGGAATGCCGAGGGGGTTATCGGTGTACCCGACGCGTGGACTGGCTTTATTTTCGTATAATTATATCGACGAATAATGGCTGACGCTCAATGGACACACGGCAATGGCTTTACTCGTAATTTTACGGTACAATATTCATAAGCGCGCTCGTTTTCTTCTTTTCTAATTGATTTCTATTCTATTTGCGAGATGTACGCGAGTCTGCTATCACGCCCCTCCCCCCCTCACTTCTTCTTTTTAATTCTTTAAGGATTTTTATTATTCCAAGGATTACGGTCGATTAAGCTCGAGAATCAACAGCCTGGTCTCGGAAAAATTCGTTATTGCTGAAAATTCGTTGCGCTTGAAAGGCATGTATAGCAGTATCGTACAAGCGTTTTATTTTTTTACCTAATTACTTATTATATGACGTTTAATTTCGAAGGAATTGCTTATTTTAGAACAACGCCCTGGCATACTCGATAAAGCCGTATTATTATCTTATAAAGTACAAAACGCTCGAATTCGAACGCAACTTCTTACCCAGCTAAAATATTCAAAATGCGCTACGTAAGAACTCATGTGTATTGTTTCGAGCGTTAAAAACTCAAAGAGAGAGGAAGGGAGAGGCAGAGAGAAAAGAAAAAAAAAGCTCCGACAAGCTGCGCACCCGCATCCAGACACGTTCCCATGTCCAAGCGTATACGCGTGTCCCTTTCTCGCGATATCCACGCGGCAGTGGAGTGATGCGCGTTAAAAAGTCAACGGCGAACGCGCGAGGCTACCGAGACGGCATCTGCGCTTTCAACTCGTCCTATCTTTTTTTTCCCAGCCGTTCTTCTTCTTTTTTTTTTTTAAATTTAATCTCATTCCCACCTCGACTTCGTTTCCCCTCCGAAAAAGGTGACTTTTTGAGGACACGTTGGACGAGAGTTTGAGGTTTAGCATAAATTGTGCCACGGGCGAGTGGAAACGTGCGAACGAGGAGCTTACGAGCTACATACGACACCATTCGGTTGCTATAAACTAGCACTTTAATTACCCCATCGATGCCTCCGTCGACATTAGCATAAACGCATTGACGGGGTGGGAGAGTCAACGAGTATTGCCGAAAGTTTGGAAAAGGACAAAATCTCGAGAGCAATAAAATCGAGAAGGCCAAGTTACATCTCCGTGCGCACACATGCATATGTATAACCGCGCATCCCTTGCGCGAGGTGGTCCGTCAGATCAGAGAATCCGATCTGCGCGCTATGAGCAACAAAACGCTCTCTCCGCATCCCAAGCTTCTCTCCCTCTCTCTTTTGGACGCGTAGAATATGTGTGACCCGAGAGGGAGAGCGGCGTTTAAAGTCCGATGCAAATAGGGAGAGAGACGGAAGGCTACTACCTGAAGGCGCGGGATGACGGTCTGCATGCTAATATCGGCCCTAGAGATGCGCTCCTCTCGCTTCCATATAGCTCTCGTGCACGGGGGCTTTTTCTCGCTTTTTACGACGGTTTTTTTTTTCATCTCCCGTGGCCGCCGACAAAAGGGCTAAAAAGAGAGGGAGACGCCGCAGACTCTTTCCTCCGCTCCAAGGTGCGCGTTCACTCGCTGACCGTCATTAAGCAATTGGCCATTGTCGGATTATTTTTTCGGATTTTCCCATCGGAGCACGCCGGAGAGGGTGAGACACACCGGCCTCTCTGACTTCTCGACGGTTACACAGAGGAGACACGGGCCAAGCCGCGATAAGTCGAGATTTACGGATTGTCCGCTGCCGAGAGGGCTTTAATGACGCGCAGGAGAGAGAGAGAGAGAGCCTCCGACTTTCATCAAGCGCATCTGCTGTGTATTTATACGCGCAAACCTTTCTTCTCTCGGCAAGTTACTACTGCCTCCTCGGAATAGGTATACGACGATGCTGCAGCGTGGGGGGATGGGATTGCGATTATTGTCAGTGGCTACTGCCGAGACTGCGAGGCGCGAGAGAGAGAGAGAGAGCGATCGATATACGAGTACGCGAAGGACGCGGGCCAAGGCCGGCACACGGACACACAGGCTGCGCGAGAGATTCCGCGGAACCGCTAGGCTCGATACACGTGGACGTTCTCCTCCTCCCTTCCCCTTTACAGCCTGCAGAGCCCATCGCGGTGTCGCGCGCCGGCGCTACCCACTCTGCTCTACCGGACAGCCGCAGTGGTCCTCCCCACCCCTCGATCCTCCTCCTCCTCCTCCTCCTCCTGCTTCAATGTGTGTCGCACATCGATCTCTCTCGCCCCCTCCGAGGAGAGCCGCAATGCGATCCACTGCCGCCAACGTCGTCGTCGTCGTCGTCGGCGTTTCTACGTATGTACATGCACAACCGGCTCGCGATGACTTAAGCGCCTGATGCTGCGAGGCTTGATTTCCGACGCCGCGACGGCTATTCTCGGCGGCTCTTTCCTTGGTATACACGGAAATGCAGGGCGCAGTGGACACAAAACGAGGTGAGGGGGGAGGCTATATATAAGGGCTAATGGCGCACGGGCTATGTATACCTAGTGCGTATAACGGACGGAAGCGAGCGAGCGGATAAAGCATTCGTACAATGTGAAGGTATACACATATTTTGTCATTTCGGCATCTGCAGAGAGAAGAAAAGAGATATAGTTGGCCAGTGTGTTGGCTGTATGGTCCGAGCGCGCACACAGGGGCGCAGCCTGCGCAGGTAGATGCGACACAGGCGAAAGGGGGTAAGAAGACGGGCGATGAACGTTTTTACGCCCGGCGATGAAAATTAATCACCGACGCGGGCTTTCTCTCTCTCTCTCTCGGCCTCGTGTCTTTTTCGAAAGGGGTAGCGTCTCGTGTGTAATACGACGGCAGGTCAGCAGGTCGAAGGGCTGCTTCTTTGTCCGAGGAGGAAGCTCTCTTCTCTCGCAATGGACACGCTGCAGTGTTTCTTTCTTCGGCCGCATCTTTGTTTTACGATGAATGCCCCGCGGAGGGAAGGTGCCTGTATGCACGAGAGCGAATATTATCAGGTATATAGGCTTTGGTCCGATGACGAGAGGAGGCTTCTAGTGTAAACGTCGTGTGCGTTGGACCTTGCGCGCGTGTATACTTCCAAGGAGAGAGGCCTACAATCGGAATGGACGAAGCGCTCGTGATTTATTGCGGCGTTTGTATAAGAGAATTCGGGATCGAGGAGGAAGGGGCCAAACGAAAATTGTTCCAACAGGACCATCATATGAATTGCGCTTCGTTATTCACTTGTTTCCCCCTTTTTTTTTTCATCCCTCCTTTATTTATCGCTCGCTGGGCGAGCGTTGCTATTGATATGTAAAAAGAGACATACACGCGCACATGCAGGGGCGAACGTTTAACGGTAATGCTGGTTTTTATCGTCGCGCCGTTAATTCCCATTGGCAGTTGATGCGAGGAATCGGCAAGGTAAATGAAAGCGACTTATTTTAAGACTCTCTCTCGCGGCGGAGGGGGCAGGAAGCGCCTTAGCATATGCGCTTGCGAGTAAATGATCGGCGAAACAATGCGTAAATTTGCCAGCGCGCAATTAAAGAGAATGCATACGCCTTCGAACGAGAAGTCAATGGTTCGTTAACCCGCAGAACGCAGGGACGAGCGTCATCTCATATCGAAATGGAGTTTAAGCATCTCGTGACGAGCTCGTTTACCCAAAAATCCAAATTGGGTGAGCAATGGCAAATTTGGCGTGAGCAATCGAGCGAGAGAAGAACAGAGGCGACTGCTCTTAATTGCCGTCTAACGAGCATTCGAATTGTCGTTAGTTTGGCTCCAGTATCTCTCTCTCTCTCCTCTCTCCTCGGCGCACTTAAGACCTTTAGATGTAGGATCGACGATGCCGCAACGCACAATAGAAAATTATCGAGATAAACAGCACCGGCGACTGCCTTATATTAACGACCTGTTCGTGTGTAGCCCCAAAGACGAGGCTTAAGCTCCGGGGGAAAAATCATCGGGCAAGTCATTTCTCTCAATGGACGGGCACAATGCGTAGGACTCGTTTCGTCGTTAAGTCAAGAGTTTACCGCGCGAAATTGCTTTTTTATTGCCTCCGTCGTCGCCGGGCGACAATATTGCCCCTCTCTCTCTCTCTCTCTCTCTCTCTCTCTCTCTCTCTCTCTCTCTCTCTCGCAACTAATGAAACGGCACAGATTTGAAAATTTCGCTGTAATCTGTGCGTGTGTAAGCGCGACGGAGACGATGAGTTGGAGGTTCCGAACGAAATGACGTCTGAGAAATCAAGGCTTTTGAGGAAAAAGAGAGACGAAGGTGTGCGATGGGAATGAGAGAGATCCACGCGCGAGATCGTATAAGAGTATAGGCTTACGTAAGAGACAAGGAGAGCAAACAGATGAGCGGCCGAGCGGCAGATTCGATGATATTGAGGAGGTATAGCGGGGAAAAATGGATACATGTTCCTTATCTATAGCTCGCTCTCTTTCTATTGGAAGGAGACGGGGAAACAAATCTCTCCGGCGAATCGAGTGTCTTTACCGAGATAACTTCGGGCGAGTTTCGTCATTGCACTACAAAGTGTTTGCTTAGGCCAGCGCGAGATCGGATTTTCTGGATATGTTATATATCGGCACATGCGCGCGAGGCTGTACATCATTTTGGAGAATTTGGGTTATGCCGCCGGCCAGTGTGTATGGCGCGCTCGATAGGCGCTTTCGTACGATCGTATCGGAACGCGCGTGTACTCGAGATGGAATTGGGCATTTCGAGGCGATTGTCATTACGCGAGGTTGAGCTCTCTGCCTATACACGAGAGTCGGATGATTTTGGAGTTTTTTCGAGGATTACGTAACGCGATGATTTGTATCGCCCCTTTCTCTGAAATTCTCTCACTCTCTCTCTCGTGTGGATGTTAATATGCACGTATGTACGTGAGTTATGCTCGCGATAAGGCGAAATTGATTTTGTAGATGAGCGAGAAAGAAGCGATTTTCGCTCGAGCGATGAGATTTCTTCTTTTTTTTTTTATCATTTATATATGCGGATTCGAAATCTTTATTATTTATTACGTCAAATATTTACGATATGCAAAAGGAAAATCAATCATACACGGCTCGGGGATTTGTGATTCTGGGCGAGACTTGATTTATGAGAAGGCAGATTTTTAAACAAACATCGATAAGGAGATTTTTCGCAGATGTGCATGTCCACAATAGAGTTGCAAGTAATTTTATTTTTTTTTCTTTTTCTTCCTCACTTTCGATTCAGACAATCGAAAATCGGAAACCCAAAAGATTCTGCGCGTTAATACGCTCGCACATATCCCTAAATCTTGATTATTAGAATCATCGACAGATGATTAAAATGATCAGTAAATTCGATCAATTCCATTACAAAGACGGAAAAAGTAATGAATTACCCAAAGTTATAATATACCCGAGCAAACTCGAACAACCGAGTCAGCAAGCGTTTCTCATCCGGAGCAAAAGAAATCGTCAAAAGTCTTAGTCAGGCTGAAAAATCTGTCGGAGAGAATGACTTATCTCGCGAGTCTGCGGCTTGTCACCGGATGGACCGCTGCCGCGTCACTCGTCAAACATGGGCGAGAATGTGCTTGCGCGAAAGATATCTCCTCCTCCTCCGAGAGAGAGAGAGCGACGCTGACAGCAACGCTGCTCTCGATCTAATCTCCGGGCAGGCGCGTGTATGCGTAGCTTATCGCCCCCGGGGCGGCTGCACGTCTACGGGAGAGCCTGGGCCCCGTGTATCGACGGCTGAGAGAGCCTCGGCGAGTTTCGACAGAGTTGCGCGCAGGGACACCGAGCTGGCTTCTTCTTTCTCGGCCTATTTCAACGACGACGGCTGAGGAGGAAGGCCGAGGAGGAAGAGGAGAGCGACGGGCGCGGCATGCGAAATCAGGCCCGAACTCGGTGTCCCTCTCTTGCTTCTCTCCTCAGACGCAACGCGCGAGGGCGTGTGTGTGTGTGTATGTGACGACGACGATACGAATATGTAGGTTATCCGTTAGGGAGCACGACTCAGGTAGATAGCCTCGAATTTGACGCGTTGCGGATGTGTGTGTGTGTGTGTGTGGAGCGTAGGTGCGGGGAATTCTTTTTTAGACTTTGATAGTAGTGCTGCTGCTGCTGAGATATGATGAGCGACACTATTTGGGATATATGGATGTTGGTGAATATTTTTAGGTTGACCGCTTGCTTGGTTTATTATGCTCTTCTTTTTTTTTCTTTTTGGTTATTTGGTCAGGTCATTATGCGAAGGGGTTATTTTTTCTTTAAATAATGCGCACACTTTGTTTTTATTATCTTTAAAACCGACGAAAGTTTTTCGGGCCAAAGGATTACATTTTGTGCGCTGAATTTAAATTGCTGGTTAGGTCAGAGAGCAGTTAATGCTAGCGACTGTTTGGGCGTGTGTACGTATAGGTACGAATATCAAGAAATCGGGAGGTGGAGGGGTTCGCTTCTTTGGTACTTAGCGAGATATTGGGATTGCAATGGATAATACTCGAAACAAAATATTGGCAATAATATAAGTTATACACGTATAAGAAAATATTAAAGTCCACTCTTAGCCACTACGAGTATGTCTAATCCGAAAATAAATATCTCGTCATTAATTTCTCTCCGCGGCTGGTCCTTTTCCCAAAAAGAAAAAAAAACGAAGAATCCAAAATGAAACGGAGGAGGCAGCACAACGGAAAACCATCTCCGCCCATTACTTCCGCACAAAAACTCCTTTCAAAACTGGACTTGGCCTAGTAGAAAGCGTCGGAAGGGAAGCAATGGGCTAAGAGAAAAGACGAGAGAAAGAGGGAAAAAAAGGGAGAGAAGGAAAAAGGTGCGAGGAAAAAGAAAAAAAAAACATATTCTGGACCATCGTGACAAAGCTTTCCACCTGCGCCTTTTCCAACGACACTATTCCAATACATCTCTCACGGCTATCTATCCTCTTTCTCTCTCTCTCTTTCACTCGCTGGCTCATTCGTAATTCCGTCGCGTAGTTCAGCCGAGAGATGAAAAAGAGGGGGGATGGGGAGGAACGACAACGGCTACACGAAGGGCATAGAAAGCTGCGTATATAAAAGTCGACGATCTGTAATCTACCGCGAGTCTATGGATGACACGCGTGTGTCTGTGTGCGTGCGTCTCTTTCCGTGCGTTTATAAAACTCGAGAGATAGGGGGAGGGGGCTCGCGTTGTCGTGTCTCTCTTCGAGAGAATCTCGTCGTTCCTCGAACAAACGAGGAGAGCTCATTTGGATTCCCAAGACGACGTCTTCTGGGCCGCGTATCAAAGTAGAGTTATACGGCTGGGATAATTCGGCACTGCTATACGGAGAGGCAGAGATATAGTCTGTGAGAGAGCGAGGGTAAAGGAGAAAATAATCGATCGTGCGAAAGATGCAAAGGGGGGAAAGATGAGCGAAGCCGGAATAGAGAGAGAGCGAGTCCCTTATGTGGGTCTTCCGTGTATATAGAGAGGTTGGGTATACGCGGATGCTGAGATTCGGCTGGCGCGATCGCGCGGGGCTTCTTCCCCCCGGTCGGTGTGTATAGGACGATGACACGAGCCAAGGGAGGAAGAGCGGACTTTTAAAACAAGAGAGGAGAAAACTAACGAGAGAGAGAGAGAGGCGAGCTGCTGCTTTTGGTACTGCAGGTATATACTGGGGAGGAGTAGGGGGGACGAGGTGCGACATATGTTGTTTCCTCTCCCGGGACTAGAGAGTAAGAGAGAGAAAGGCGATGCAAGTGCCGCGCGTGTGATATGCATTCCGGAGATGCGGGGAGTCAGCGAGGGCATACAAAGGAGCTCGAGTCATCTCCTCCTCCTCCTCCGTATACTCTTCGTCCTCCGCATCCTCCGGTCTTTTCTTCTTCCCTTTTTTTTTTATCTACCTGCTCTTTCTTTACCCACGCTCTCCTGGCTAGTGACTGCCTGTGTATGCGTCCGTGTTGTGTCAGCTTACGTCTTTTTGTACTTTACATCTCAGTCTCGGTCATATCCTTCGATCAAGTGTTGCCCCGCACATAGTCTTCTTTTCTCTCTTTTCCTCTAATGGTCGAATAATATAATAATGCCTGTATGAGCCGGCTATTCGTTGGGAATCTCTCAAAAGATACATACCGCCAGAGAACACCACACACACACACACACAGGTGGGGAGGGGGTTTAACATCGTCTCTCGGCTTTTTCACTCTGTATTACACGAACAATCGAATCAAGAGAGAGGACATGGACGGATCAAAGAAGTCGCCCGACCGAATGAATAATATGGAGCTGAACTTTTTCTTAAACTTTTACCTCCTTTTTTCTTGGAGCTACATGCGACAACTGATACAAATTTCCTTCGAAGCGATCTATTCCACCCGGAGATCGGAGGGGGTCACGAGGTCAACGAGAGCCCAATATTCGTCTCAAACGTAACCGGCGACACATTTACCACGACGAGTTATCAGGCCAACTATGTCTCGTTCAGCCGCGAACGGCAAGTATACAGGCATGAAATGCAAAGAAAAAAAAGCAGAAGAAGAAGCGAGTCAGTCGAGCAGAGAGAAGCTCGGTCTCTCGTCGAGCTGAGAGAGACGTGCGACGTCGGTAGACAATGGAGAGTATGTTGCGCGCTCGCCGCACAATGGCCAAGTCAAGAGAGCTCCGGAAGTCGCTTGGCTCTCTTTCTCTCTCTTTCTCCCACGACTCTGGATGCAGCCTCCGCTCACCTCTCACGTGCGCCGGCTCGGTGCGGTAAGAGAGACCGGACGCCCCGATGCGTGCGCGAGACAACTCCGGATCTCGGGAGGCTCGCCGGCGAAGCCTTACGCGAGAGCTGGAGCTCTCTCTGAGCCTGACACTTGGCCTGTCCTCTTTTGATTATCCGTGTTATGAGATAAATACGAAGAGCAGCTCTCTTTCTCGATGGAATTGCTATTAGGAAAACTGGACGCGATGAATCCGAAGTGTGAAGAGAGAAAGATTTTCGTAAGATGAAAAAAAAAAGGTAATAGAGGCAAGGAAGTAGGCGAAAAAAGAAGTCGATGATCGATCCTGCGGTCTATTAAGAAAAGCCGAAAGATCATCCGGCGATGCTTTTCCCCCTCGGGCTTATAGCCGCACGAGCGCGGCAGAAAGAGAGCAGGTTGAAACGAGGACGAGGGGAGGGGGGGGGCGGAGAGGCTCC
>JAPYYQ010001488.1:0-36044 GCA_030522585.1 Anagyrus pseudococci
GTGAAATTTCAGCTTGATCGGAGCATTTTTCGAGCCGTAAAGTTCGGAACCGTATTTGCAAATTGTTGATAAAACAGGTGACTCCGACGTCCTCTTAATCGTTAGCTCGATGTATTCATAAAATGTTTCGATAACCACATCCAGAAAAAGTTATGGGCGGCATTGAAGGACGGTACGATCGACATGATAGTGTCCGATCACTCGCCGTGCACGGAGGACCTGAAGCACGGCGGTGACTTTCTGCGCGCCTGGGGCGGCATCTCATCCCTGCAGTTCGGACTGGCCCTGATGAGCCCGAGACTGCCACATATCCAGCAAATCGCGCGTCTCATGTGCCGAGAGCCGGCGAGGCTCTGCGGATTCGATCGCAAGGGCAGGATATTCATTGGTGGTGATGCCGATCTCGTCGTCTGGGATCCCGATGCACCCGTCAAAGTAACGAATTCTATAATGCGTTACACAAAATTGTGATCGATTGAGCTTAACACGCAGTCTTTGCTTTTAGATCCAGAAGCATACGATCCTCCATAAAAACAAGGTACTTATCCAGCGCTATGCTTCAAATTCGGATATAGCGAGGCATGCGCTTGTGCATGCCGACGAGCGTTGCTGTGGATGACTTGAGTTTTTACTTAAGACGATATAATACAAATGTATACATCGGTGAAGATTCCTTATTATCTCTAGTTATGCATTATATTAAAAAAAAGAAAAGAAAAGTCGGAAAATTTACAAGGAAAATTTTAAAATGTCGTTCGATGTCAACGACACGAAATTAGGCTTACCGATTATTTTTCATTTTTCAATATAATGCCGAAATAGAGATAGGGCCCGGTGGGTCGGTTATACAAAGCACGCGCTATCGACGATAAACATACAGCGCGTATTTTTAGAGGTAAACTTATCTAGATCTGAATACGATACCACACGATGATCTAGTAATTTTGAACAGTTTTATGTGTTTGTTTTTTTTTCGACAATTGTCATCCGCTTCGAGGCCAATCGTTTAAACACAGACGCGTTAAAACTAGAACCGAGAAATTGTTCCGTCGCTTGCTTATTGCTATGTTTGGGTATCGGAAATTGGCCCGATTAATCAGAGCTACGTATAAGTATATGGGGCTTTCGCAAATGGCAGCACGTTCGGTGCTGATTTTTTAACGGCTATTTGCAGTTGACGCCTTACTTGGGCGAGCAGCTCGAGGGAAAAGTAATCGCCACGCTCGTACGCGGTCGTTTCGCCTACAAGGATGGCAAGCTCAGCGACGAGCCCGCTGGGAAACTTCTCTTGAAAGATGACTTCTTGGCGACTTTGTGATCGCTTTTTTTTCTTTTTTTGCTTTTTTCGTTACACCTGTTGGTAAGATTTTTTTTTAAATTTATTACGCAAGCGAGAAAGGCTTGTATAATGATAACGAACGGTAATATTGAATGAAAAGGTATAATTATCGTTTCAGGTATTATCGAATGTAATTTTGGAAAATTTATCAACGACGTCATAGCCTAACACAAACCTCATTGAGATGTTTTGGAAATTTTTTAAACTATTAATTACTGTTCATTGACGTCCGAACGATCGTGAATGCTATTGGTACATACAGCTGAGTAAAAACACTTTTTTTCTTATAAATATACATTTTTCGATATCGCACGCTTGTCGCCGCTTTGAAATTATTATTTTTTTCCTCACCCCATAAACACGACAATTTCAAATTTCCTTCCAATAAAAATATCCTTGAAATCGACATTTGATGCTAGCTAAGGTGAATCATTTGAATCGACTGACGTCATATAGTCATAGTTACGTCATGCGTCTATGATAATTCGATGCTGATGAAAAATGGCTTCTGTTATATTGAGTTTGAGAAATGCGTAATTTTGACTGTTAGACGATATCAAATTGTCACTTTTCCGCATCTCTGAATACGCGTTGAAAGTGTAACGTTGACAATGAGACTGCGAAAAACACTGATTCGATCACCAGAATATTTTCGTTCGAGCTAGCACCTCTATTTTTTATAATCTACTATTTTATATTTAGATTTCCCTTTTTTATTTTATTTTTGAAATAATATATTTTATTCCAAAAATTGTAAAAAATAGAAACTTCAACCGAAAAAGGGACAAATCTACTCAAGGCAAGCTTCATACAACGTTTTGACCTTTTTTTTCTAAAGGGTGGAGGGTGACCTTGACCTGTTTCACCTAGTTTCACAACGAAAAATAAGAGAATTTTTTGTTAGGGTCAAATTAACCTTCTTTTTTCGGATATAATAGTAGCCGGTAATCAACTGGATGATTATTAGATCTCAAATGTCATTATTAGTATAGCAGTGTTTTTTGACTTAAGAGATTTTTCGACTAAAATAATTTTCTGCAACGATCAAGAAAATTTTACTCGATACTTAATTTAATAATGAATGCAATTCGTTAATAAATTAAGTATCGATTAAAATTAAAAACCTGCAGAATCAAAATTAAGAAAAAATCGTACAATTACTCCTGTGCATACTTTGTAAAATACATTTATACCATTACTGCAAAACATATTCCGTTGCTGAGACATGAAACAAGATTAATGATTTATATACTATAGACGCATCGACAAGCTCAAATCCTATCACCGTACAAATCGTAAATGCAATGACAACAAAGTCAGTCAACGATGTACAATTGTATAGACCATACTCTCAAGTTTATTTCAAGAAATATCATTAAGACTTTCAATTGTCAGCACGAAAACTTGACGATTAAAAATCAGCTGAGGAAACAAGACAGCGGCAGAGAAACGATTAATTACACGCAAATTCATGCACGGCCAACTAAGCTCTCGACTCTGTTTCTCGTACACACAAACCCGTCCCATAGCCCGGCGTTCATCAATTATCCGACCAACAATTTCCTCGTTGAAAGATAAACAGCCCGTGTAAATGTGTTCTGCGGGAAGAGAGGAAGACCGGGAAAAGGGGGAGGTGCCGAGGGCGGGGGCGAGAGAGAGAGAGAGAGAGAGAGAGAGAGAGAGAGAGAGAGAGAGAGAGAGAGAGAAGGAGAAACAGGATGATTCATCGTGCAAATTGAAGTCGACAAAGACGTTCGAAATATGTATATGTGTATCGAACGCGCTTCTTTACGCACAAACAGCGTGCTTTATAAATATATATACGTATACACACAGGGAGCGCATAAAAGTATAAAAATCTCGGTGGCGAGTATGAGGGGGCTCTTTCAGAGCGCAAACACCTCGGTTCATGCACGCGTGCGTGAAGTCCACGGAAAAAGCAAGAATAAGAAAGGGAGAAAGAGACAGATAATACTTGCGCGCGCGCTCGACGTGTTGTGTGTCTCGGGCGCACGCACATAAGTACGCAGTTCTATTCCACACGCTCGAATCGGCGCGCAGAGGAGCTCACGTCATCGGCCGATGACGTCAGCGGCCGACTCCGCCTCGGGCCCAGCGCGCACTCGTCGAGCTTCGATTTTCTGTTTCAACATCCTCCACTCTCCCCCCCCCCCCCCCCCCCCCCCCCCCCCTCCACTCTCTTGGCTAAACTTGTTTTTTGTGCCCATCTCCCCCTCCCCCTCTCTCCCCCCCCCCTTAAACGATTCGTGGAACATTATCGCGACAGCGCGACGAATCTAAAGATGTATCATCGACTCTTGGTCGTTTTGCGCTAATTTATACTTGCGCCAGAGAGAGCTTGAATGCTCGACTTGAACGCGGCCTTCGAAACAAACTCTCTTTCTTCATCCGATCTTGTCTTTCGATCGGATGAATCTCGATAGATGAAGCGAGGAAAAAAATATCCGATGGAGAAAAGATAGAGACTATGCCTCTCGTTAGCCGCGGACATACACGTTATTTTCAGGGACACGCATGTAAGCGTTGCGAGCGAGAGAGAGATAGCGAGTTCCTGCGCGGATCGAAAAAATTCTCTGCGCGCACGTAACACACGCGCGCCCGCCCGACGAGGAAGACATCGGGAGAGAGAGAGAGAGAGCCAGGGCTTCGAAGATTCTGGAAGTAAGCGCAGGCTACTTGCGCCGACGATGTACGCGTGCGAGAGAGCAGTGCGTGTGTCGCCTGTACACGCGCGCCTCGAGAAAACTTGTTGCGCCTGAAAGATGGAGAGGGAGAGTGGCTGCCGATGATTCATTCACGCGAAATTTTTCCAGCCCCGAGTTTCCGTCCTCCCTCTCTCTCTCTCATTTTCTCCGGAGCAGTGATAAGAATAAAAAAAACGGAGACATAATACAAGAATAAGCGCAGCGAGGGTGCGTGGATGGCGCAAAGCTGCGCGCTCGTCGATTTGTAATGGGAATTCGTACACGCGCGGTCTGCGTCTCTCTCTCCGAGAGAGCGCAAGCCAAAGGCGAGAGGACGTGCGAGGACACAGCCGGGGGGTGGCGGGGGGGGGCGAAGAGCGCGCGGGGGGGTCGGACTGCCGATAAGGCCAGTCGGTCAGGCTCTTTTCCTCTCTTTTTATCTTTCTCGCACCTTCGTAGCTTCGCGCGCACGTGTGCGTGTGCGCTCGGCGACGCGTCGACTCATGCTTGCCGAGGGTGTCTGACGAGGGGGCGGAGGGCAGGAGGGGCTGTAGAGAGATAGCCAGAAGAAGGGGGGGAGCAGCTTTTTCCTACTCTGCCCCACCACGTCGTCGTCATCGACGGCATCCTCGTCGTCGTCGTCGTCGACAAGCGCGCAAAAGCGCTGCGTTTGGTGCGTGTAGGTGTGCTGGTATTGGTGGTGGAGGCGACGTCCGGGGGCAGGGGCAAGGAAGGGGGCAGAGCCGAGAGAGAGAGAGAAAGAGAGAGCGCGAGAGCAAGAGAAAGAGAGAGATGGCGAGGAGGGGCAAGAGAGGGGGGGGGCGAGCTTAGTCGGCCATTTTGTTGGTGACGCGCAGCTCGGAGGTCGTGGGCTCCACCAGTGACGAAGCCACTGGAGTTTTGACGTGGCTGCTACGTACCTGCTCGCTTGCCCACTCCGATCGCAGCGAAGCTCGGTGACGAGAAATACGTAACTGGTAAGTAAGTGCAGCGGCCCGCAAAGTCGTCCGGCCGACACCGCGGACCCGGCACAGCCCCCGCACGGCCAGCAACAGCAGCCGACGACGAGGAGCCGCTGGCCCCAGACGAAAGAGAGAAAGAGGAGAGCCCGGACTGATAGAAAGACCGAGCGAGAGATAGGGAGAGAAAGAGAGAGAGAGAGAGAGAGAGAGAGAGAGAGATTGATAGAGAATAGAGGGAAAGACGGAGAAAGAGAGCAAGAGGAAGCCGACGACGAGGACGGTGTCGAGGATAAGAGGAGGACCGAGGTCAGAGAGCAGCAGCGAGGACAGAGCAGCGGACAGACCGGTGGAGCAGTAGTTACAGCCGTCGCTAGCGCCTCTGCTGGACACGTCCCCGTCGTATGCCGCAGGCTGCGACTGCCGCACTCCTCGGGAGCCGCACTGCAGAGCTGGCCAGCAGCAGCTAACCGCTGAGGAGGAGCGGCCTGCCCCGGCTTGGAATATGGCCGCCCGGGATACGGGGACGGCGACGACGCGGCTCTGCGGCAACGAGCACGACAACGCGCCTCCGAGCCTGTGTTTACCCCGTGGCACGTCGTCTGCCTATTTTTAGGAAAGCCACACTCTCGCTCGCTCTTTCTCTCTCTCTCTTTTTTCTTGCCACCTCCTCTCTGTCTCTCGACACAGCCACCTCTTCTCCGCTCCCCCTTATGTAAAGGAGACGAATACGTCCCGCACCATCCGAGCGTAATCGTCGTCTCTCGTTCTCTCAATCCCGCGGCCGCGCCTCTCTGCCGTCGTCGTTCGCGACTGCCAGACGACGCGCGAGCGCGAGAGAGCGGCTGCTGTTGCTGTTGGGACTGTCTGTGTCATCCGTTGTCTGTGCCGTGCGTGCGTGACTGCAGCGGTTATATTAGGCCGAGGATGATAACACGCGACTAACCGGCGGTGCGCCATGGACGTGCCGCACCTCCTCCTCGTTCCAGGGGTGCTTGCGTGGGAGGTCCCCCCAGGCTATGGACAGCATGGTCGAGGAAAACGGATCGACGGCAGTGGACCCGCTGGCGGCGCAGGGATCGGCTACAGGCGCGGCTCAGGGCGCAGATGGAACGCCTACCATCACCTCGGTACAGTCTATTTCCGCTAGGCTCCATACCCAGCAGCCGCTGGCACAGCAACAACAGCAGCAACTGGTAGCCTCCACCAGCATTGTGCAACTTACGCTGCCTTCCTCTGCTGCTCCGCAGGTATACAGGATGACCTCCTGTGTATCTATGCCATGCTACTTAGCTTTCTTTTGCTCCCTTATGTTTTTCTTTTCCCACCACTTGGCTCTGGCCAGTCTGTCTATTTGTGGCCACTTACAGTTGGCCACATTTATGCGATTGGACGTCAGACTTGCCACCTGCGTTTGTGCATAATGCTGGTTTTGGTATTAGTTTTTCATTTTTTACCAGTGCTACAGTTTGTTCTGTTAAAGTGCCTACGGCCACTCACTTATTGAATGATCAGCACAGTTGTTTTAATGATTTTTTAATGCTTTCACATTTTTTACTAGTGCTAATCAAATGAATGTTTAATTAGGTACAATCTGTTATTCAACCTAATCAGCAGTCAGTTATTCAGACGGCAACAAATATTCAACCTGTAGCTCTTTCCAAAGGAAATGTTATTCTTGTCAGTAAACCTAACTCAGTTATTCAGACAGCTCAAGGAAGTTTACAGACACTTCAAGTATGTATTATTATTATTTTTTTACAGTTTACTCTTAAACCTTGTGATATTTATATTAAGTTTTATTATAGGTTGTTGAAACTGCTAGTGATGACAGTTACTCAGACGATGAATCTCCAAAAAAGAGAAGGGATATGTTATCTAGAAGACCGTCATACAGAAAAATTTTAAATGATTTAGGCGGCGGTGAAATAGCGGGTAAGTCTTTTTGTCAATTTTCTCTGTTCTTTGATAGTTTGAAGCTTTAACAATTAAGAAAACATTACTAGTCTTGAGCAATTGGTCCATTTGAAGATTGCAAAAATAATATTACAGGCGGTGCATGTCAGTTCATACGGTTAATAACAATGCATACAACCTGTATTTATAAAAACATACATTAACTAGGTGATTGGTTTGGGGCAATGGATTTATTGCTAAGGACAAGATGCCATACCAAGCTTAAAAAAAATTTAATAGACTTGATTTTAATTCATTAATTACTCAATTTATCCTTTTTATATTCCCATTCCTCTAATATTAACTTTCATAAATCATACATTCAAAAGCTAATTTTGTTTAAATAGTTTTTTTCATCTTTATTAGATTTTATTTAAGTTTTTGTTTAAATTTTATTTGTGTATGACCTGACTGCACATGAAGTTCCCCTATAGATAGGAAAACAGTACTAAAGTAAATAAATGAAAATACAACTTCATATAGTGTAAATTCTAAATGCTCAAGTATTTTTCAGCTGTTTTTGGGAATAATTGACAAATTATTGCATAGATAATTAGAAATTTAACTGTTAATTTTTACATTTCCTTACAGCAGAGTTTGTTTTAATTTTTTTGCAAGTTCTATTTGATTATCTGAGTAAAATGTTTTGTGAACAAAAAAATAAGTTACCTCACAGATTTAGTCAAAAAAGGGTGAACTTGGTTGGGTGTTGCAGAGGGTCGTTTGCCTCCCCTTGAATCCTCTTCTGAATATGACTCTAATGTGGACAGTGAAGTGTCTTCCCACTCGCTCCATTACCAAACAGGTTGGTTACATTTATTTGCTATGAAAACCTTTGGCTTTCCTAGTAACTGTTAATCCCTGCTGTCATCTCCACTTTCCAAAAAGAATTTTATTAAGACTATTCAGTCAGTGTTCTAAGTAAATGAGTTGTCTTTGCGTAATTTATCTATTCTTAAATGAAATATTTGATTTGTAAATGCTTGGTGTGGCATCATTGCTTGTGGGCTTGGTACTGTATTAACTCATTAAACGTTTTCGTACAAGTATAATAACCTTCAGAATTCTACAAATCTTATTTTAATGAAAAAACATAATTTTAAACTGCTAACTTTTACAGTCATACCAGCAGGAACTATTCAAATAGCTACTCAAGGCGAAGGAGTTCCTGGACTTCACACATTAAGCATGAGTAACTCCACTACAGCAGGTGGTACTATTGTACAATATGCTCAGGGGCAAGATGCTCAATTCTTTGTGCCAGGTTTGTACAATTTAAAAAAAAAGTTTAGTGGTATTTCAATTTTTTTAAACTAATTTTGAAAAAATGTTTTAGCGAGTACTGGTCACGGGGTAGTCGTTGAAGACGCAGCCAGAAAACGGGAAATGAGGCTTCTCAAAAACAGGTAATTTGAATAATCATAATACAAATTATAATTCAATAGAAACTGTATACCTCTATAAATGTTTAAAAAAACAAAATTATTTTTCAGGGAAGCGGCCCGTGAGTGTAGGAGAAAAAAGAAAGAGTACATTAAATGTCTCGAAAATCGAGTTGCAGTTCTGGAAAACAGAAACCAAACTTTGATTGATGAGTTGAAATCGTTGAAAGAATTGTACCAGCAAAAAACCGACTGAGGATGGTACTTGCTGTTGAGGTACTATGTCAACATTTAAATTGTTATTCAGTAATGAATCTGCACACTTACGTTGATTCATGTACATTATTGTCGGTCAAAGGGCAAACGATATATATCGAGCAAAGCTGATGTACATGAATACATTCGTATTGATAAGTGTTTCTTGTAACATATTGTATTTATGTACGACTACAAAGGCTTGTGAGACTTGCTATTACTAAAGCGAGAAGCCAAAGTTTACACACAATGCAGAAAACAGTCAAATGCGATTAAAGAACATCTTATGTTTTGTTTTAATTATTTTCTTTTTTTTTCCTTTTTTATGTAAAAAATAAAAATTGTACTTTGAGCGACATGTTGAGACTAAAACATTGTACGTGATGTTTTAAGTCATAAAACCGAGGAATTTTATTGCTCAGCCATATGGATGTAATTTAGAAAGTTGTAATTGTGTGAGTGGAAAGAAGGCAGTTGTTTAATATAAAGTTAATGTTGAAAGGATGGATTGTGGAAACAGATATATTTTATTGTCGGCAAATAATGCCATAAATTTTAAAGAGCATCCAATAAGATCTTGTCATTTTAATATGTGTTGCACTACTTGATAAAACGTTCAGATGCTCTAAATCGAATAACACACATTTGTAAAATAACTGGTGTAATATAAATTTGGAGTGCCTTGCAGATTAAAGTATATATATATGTATACAAATATAACTATGTGTGTATATGTATACATAATGATATAGATATATAAATCTACTAGCTTGTATTAACTACTCTATATATGAAAAAGAATATTTTTAAATAACTTATTACTGAACGTTTTCTGGTAGATTAAACTGACCTATTTAAAAACTTTTCGATTACTAATCATCAAGATGTTCATATGTTCTTATTATGCTAAAGTGTAAAGTAAAACTTTGTTCTGCTGGATAAACTTTTTGGTGTAGGTTGAAAATTTTATTTAGTTTGAAGTAAGCTCTTTTATATTTTTATTTAAATTTCTAGTTCCTTTGTCATATGCATTGGATGCATTTGTATTTAAGTGTTACCAGTAAGAATGTGAAGAAAAAAAATAATATGTCAATATTAATTTGCTAATTTCATTACAACAAAATGTTAGTCCTGATGTAAAACAATAGGTAAAGTGCATACTAATTTGAATATTTTACGGCGTTAAAAATTTGTAAAGGATGATTGTGAAAAATATAAAATTTTATTTTGCATTACAAGTCGTAGTAGCGTTCATTACGAACGTAATTTTAATTAACTGATGTAACTCTGTCCCATATTAATGACAAAGAAAAAGAGATCTTTAACTATTTGATTAAATCTCACTTGTAATTATATGTATAGTATGTGTATATCTTGGTTACTGCGCTTATATTCTAGAATATTGTATATAGATATAATATATATGTATTTTTACATATCATTGGCCTTCTTCAGAAAAAAATAGCTTGTAAATCTATCGAAAAAAGAAACGTCTTATCCGTTTTTCCTAATCGACAGAATAAAGACCAAATCATAAATATATAATATGAAATATTATTTTTAGTTAAGCTGAAAGAGAAATATCGATAAAAGAACTAATTTTGTATACAGAAAGAGTGAATAACATTAAATGTAACGGAATTCACAATAAAACTTAAGTGATATGGAATAGTAATAAACTATTTGCTGTTCAAAAATTCATCTGACAACTTGTTTATTTATTCATTTCATTGTACTACTACTCTACATTACTTCTTTAACAGCCACGTATTGAGCATTTCAATTTGCTTGCGCACAGCTGAGAAACTCGTGCCACCGCGCGTTTCGTATTGTTCGACGCTTTTTTCAAAATTCCAAACGTTCCGAACATCCTCATCGAAAACCGATCTATGGAAATAAATGTAGATCTTTTATAGCAAACACCTTTAAAATTGTCAACATACTAATATTTTCCACAACTTACGAGTACTCCTTAAATCTCGATACAGGCAGTTTTTCAATTGGGATTCCTTCTGTTTCGGATGCACAGACTATTTGACCAACGATGTGATGAGCATCTCTAAATGGAACCTACAAATCAAAAGTACATTTGTAATTATCCAAATGAGTGTCGTTATTTTCTAAATCAATATCTCACCCCTTTTCTAACAAGATAGTAAGCCAGATCAGTCGTGAGCATATTCAAAGACAGGGCAGCCTCGCATTTCTCCGCGTTGACTTTCATCGATCCAACCGCGTCGCGCACAAGACTTAGAAGATCAAGCGTCGTATCGTAAGCGCCGAAAAGCGCTTCCTTATCTTCTTGAAGATCCTTGTTGTATGTCGACGGTATTCCCTTCAGGGTCGCCAAAAATCCTACGCACTTGAAACCACCAAACTTACGCTTATAGAAACTCGCAAATCTATTTCTATGCGTTTTAAATTTACTCACTTTGCCAAGCACCGTGCCAGATTTCCCTCTGATCAGTTCCATACTATCGGGATTCCTTTTGTGGGGCATTAGACTGCTGCCGGTCGAGAAGCCGTCGGACAGTTTCAAAAAGTCAAACTCCTGGCTGCAGTATATTATCACGTCCTCGGCGAATCGGCTGAGGTGCATGCACGTCAGCGACGACCAGTATAAAAAATCGGCTGAAACGAAGGAGATGAGTGGTAAAATTTCAAATTTTGTTTCTATTACAAAAGGTGCCATTCTCACCGATAAAATCTCTATCGGCCACGGCGTGCATGCTGTTCTCCGTGACGCCGTCGAAGCCGAGAGAAGCGGCCAAGGACTCGCGATCGATATTGAAAGGATTACCCGCGAGAGCTCCGCTGCCGAGGGGCATGATGTTCACGTTTTTTCTCAGTTGGCCCAGCTTGTCTGCGTCGCTTTTTAAACTCCACGTGTAACTGTTAATCAAGTTTTACACTTTTAAATATTTAACTTTTCGAAATTTTTAAGAAATTTTTTAAATATTTTAATTGTAATAAGGTATAGGGTAAAAGGTAATTGTTGGCCAGGTCAAAGTCATTGTCCGTAAGATCAGTTTGAGAAATATAAGCGAATTAAATAACATTTTTTAAAAATATAAAATATCGAGCAATATCCCAAATCTTTTACTGCTGGCGACTATCATCTTACTCTTTCTTCATGTTAAACGTATAATTTTAAAATAAATATTACTTAACTTACCGATTTTGCTTATTATTTTTTATTGTTGTGTTTACAGGAATTCAAAAAAAAAAAAAATAAAAAGCCATGAAAAAATAAAATAATTTTTCCTTCCTATTAAAGCAATGTTTCCGACGGCAACGAGCTCCAATCACGAATTTCATTGTATTATTTAATTTTTATTTATTAAAATCTCACAATTGCTTCAAAGTAGCCTGGAAATTCGTCGCGCCTGGAATGTTATTTTTTCTTTGCTTTCGGATAGGTCAACTATACCTAAGCAAGGATTAAGCTTAAGACGGTGCGATTCGATTAGCCGGACAGTCGTGATTTTCCATGAAAATGCTATACCAATTGGCCTTTAATTACCTCGTAATTGAATCGGAATGTTATCATTGGCCTTAGATAAACAGTTATATCGAATAGTATTAGGTGAGGCTCTCTTTATTCAGTTCTCTTCCGCAGTACTGTTCATATGCGCAATACTCGACGAGTCTAGTGTCTTACATTGTTTGTTTCAACGAGCAAAGAACAAAAGAACTTAAAAGTTTCTTAAGATCTTAAAAGATCGTAAAATTTGCCTTTCATTAGAGATGAGAAATAAATAAAAAGTATTTTGCCTAAAAATCAAGATCCTCGATATTCAATCGTAGCCAGCTCGTTCAAGTAAGCCGTTTCGTATTTTTGTAAAAATAAAATAATTTTTCGACATTCAAATTTCTTATAAATCGACCCACAAAGAACACCTTGATATATGCTTACAGATAATAGCAATAACTAATAGCAAAATTTTATTGTAACAAATCAACTAAGGTAATATAGGCATACTTTTTATTATAATAAGTATCTTTAATTACATCAATTTTTATAGTTAAAATTTTTAATTTTAATTTTTTTCAGATATGGATATTGAAATATCTCATTTGAAATATGACTCATCATCATTAAGTTTCTCCTGGATGTGTAAAATAAATCATTACAATAAAACCACTTTGTTTAATTTTGATGATTATTACAATAAGTGTTACTTAAAACTTGAAATTGTAGTTTGTACTGGTGCTACTAATGATATTATAATGAACGTTAATTTAATATTCATTGAAAATAATCCAATAGAAAATAACGAACTTATTGATTGCATTGTATCTTTTGATGTAATAAAAGATGAAAAATATAAAGTTCTTTTAAGTAAGGAATATAGCAAGGAATTTTCTAATCCTATGGAGGTGATTTTTTCCAATGAAAAACTGAAAGATCATAAAGAATGTTTAGTCAACATTGAATTACATTTTGAAAAGAAAAACAATAATTTTTTATTAGAAAACATGAATTTATTACTTTCTTCTGGAAATTATTCAGACTTGAAACTCACTGTGGAAAACAAAGTTTTTAATGTTCACAAAAGCATTCTTGGTACCAGAAATAATGTTTTAGCAAAGATGATTGAGTCAAGTGAAACAGAAACAATAAATCTCTCGAAATGGAATGTTATTGCAGTTGAAGAGCTGTTAAATTATATTTACACAGGGGACTGTGACGTATCGAAAAATCCACAAGAATTATTTAAAGTCAGTCATTTTTTACAAATTGAAGAGTTACAAGATATGTGCAAAAACTATTTAAAATCACACATAGTTGGAGAAAATTTAATCAGTGTTCTAAAATTAGCAGCACAAACTGAATATAACTTATCTGAATTAAAGGAAGCTACAAAAAGTTTTATTGACGAAAATGAATGCGCTATTGCAGAGGATTTCGATTTTATAGATTATTTAAGTAATTCTATTTGCTTGAGTAATATAGAATTTGCATTGAAATTTTCGAAAAAACATGATGTCGAAAAATTATTAGAAGCAGCTATGAAATTTGTTTATTACAATTATGAACAAGTTTTGAAAGATGCAGGATGTGAAAAATTTCTTTCTTCAAATCCAACTTTATTATTCAAAATTTTGAAGTACCATAAAAATGACATAGCAATTATTAATAAAATTGAAACTCTTCAACATAATGTTCAAAATGATTAAAAGGTTTAAATTGCTAGTAAAATTATTGAATATGTTTATCCGGGATAACATATATTAAAAAATTATTTTTTTTGTATAACAACAACTTAAAAATAAAGAATTTGAGCAAACATGCATATTTTATTATACTAATGATTGTACTTGTTGTAAAAAATCGAATAAAGTTTATTTATTAAACATGTTAAATTCTTTATATTTCATATAAATTCTATTTCTACTGATATGTTATCAACGAAAAAATAAACAAAATGATTATTCAAATAATTTAAACAACTTCAATTATCTTTTATGCAAAGCCATACACACTACAGTAAATCTATAAACTTTTATTTATATCGAATACGCAGCAGGTATAATTCTGTCTGATTTCGATGAACGTCCGAAAATAATCAAGGACTATATGAAAATTGATTTTTCGACTTATAATATTAATTTTTCATTCCGTCGTTAGAAAGAAAAATATAACGCTAAATGTTACACGTACTATTGTTCTAAAAATCTAAGAAAATGATAGTGTATGTACAAAATTTCAAAACGATTTGTTATACCACCAACGAAAGTTATGACACTGTTTAGAAAATCTAGAAAAAGACGTTTATATTAATAGACATGTATCTATTAATAGACGTTTTTATTAACAGACGTTTTTATTAATGGTGTTAAAAAAGAGTTTTTGAACGATGAAATAGGGTTGGCCGCAAGAATTGATTGGTCAAAATGTAAAATTACAGGGATTGTCAGGCCGGCCAATCACTAACAATAGATAACGCGTCGAGAGTGTCGAGACACAGCCATTAGCCATCAAAATTAGTTTTACCAAAGAACTAACGAAATGGTAAGATTTTTACAATTGTAAATAATTAATGGTACAATTGAATTTGAAAAATATATAATAATAAAAAAAAATTTAGTTTTAGGTTAAGACTCTGTATTTAAGAATACTATTGCACAATGCCCAAAGTTTCAAAAGGAAGTAAATATACAAAAAGATACTCACAAGAGCAGCTTGAAAATGCTATAAAAGCTGTTAAGGAAGGAAAATCACAGCGTGAAGCTTGCATCCAGTATGGCATTCCAAGAGGAACATTGCAATTTAGAATGAGCGAATCATTTGTAAAGGATACTCCAGGTCCTTTGCCTGTTCTTGGCCTGGAGTTAGAAGAAAAGCTCTGTAAATGGTTAATAGAATGTCGTGAAAGAGGTTTTCCAATAAGAAAAGAAACTTTACAGGCAAGTGTGAAAAATTATTTAGATGATAATCCTCAAAAAAATCCTTTTAATGGTAATGTACCTGGAGATGGATGGTATAAAAGTTTTTTAAAAAGAAACCCTCAAATTACCGAGAGGACCTCTGAAGGCATATCCAGAGCTAACTCATGTGTTTTAGAACAGAACTTAAGAAGTTGGTTTGACCGAATACACCTCTTTTTATCTAAAGAAAATTATTTATCTATTTTAGAAAATCCTAGCCGAATATTCAACTCTGAAGAAACTTATTTTTCAGTATGTCCAAAAACAAAGACTGTTTTAGCTCCTGGAGCACAAAGTGTTTATGAAATTGAAAGTGGTTGTCCTAAGCTAAATTTGACAGTATTATTTACTTTTAGTGCTAGTGGGCTTACAATACCTCCCACAATAGTTTTTCCTTACAAAAGATTACCAGATGCAGTTCGTAGATCTGTACCTGGTCATTGGGGCATTGGTGTTAAACCTACAGGTTGTATGAATGATGACTTATTTGCAGAATACATAAAAAATATGTTTTATCCACATCTAATTAGAGAAAAGATTGAACTGCCTGTAATTCTTTATGTAGATGGACATAGTAGTCATATTACAATGAAAATTAGCAAACTGTGTTCTGAGTTACAGATTATTCTTCTTTGCTTGTATCCAAATGCAAAACAAATTTTACAACCGGCTGATGTTTTAGCGTTCAAGCCATTAAAAAACATGTGGAAAAAAAGTTTACTAAAATGGAGACAACAAAATCCAACTCAAATGGTAATGTTAGAAAACATGGCTCCTATTTTGCTCGATGCAGTGAATAATTTTTCTCAAAATGGCAAAGCTATTACAAATGGTTTTACAGCAAGTGGTCTTTATCCATGGAATCCAAATGCCATTGATTATTCCAAGTGCCATACTAAAAAGTCTAGCATAGCTACAGAGAAAAGCAGTACTGAAACCGTTCAGTCTAAAAACTTTAATTGTTTAAATGTGAAGGCTTTTATTAATATAACAGGATCTGATTTGTATAATGAATTAAAATCTTATACTTTAGACTCTAAGAGAGATTTTGAAAAATCAAGAGAGTTTATTGCTTTGAAAAAAATTCTCAATAACTTAGAAAATACAGAATTATGTACACGAGTAGATCCAAATGAATCGACATTTGTTGAACAAATGCGATTTGTATCAGAAGTTACAGAACTATGGGACCAAGTTTAATTGACATCAGAAAATACAAAGCTATGCGAACGAATTCAAACGATATAAGAAGGTACAAAACTGCGATACCTTAATAACCAGTGGCTCCAACGAATCGGTTGAGCGCGCTGTAAATGTGTGTAGCCTGGCATAACGACATCCACGTGCTCCTTGGCTCGAGACGTCATTACCTTTGGGAATTGATTTTAATCATATCGTATTTTTATTTAACCAACAAGAAATCGATTGAATATTCTAAAAATACCTGTATCACGTTATGCAATACCGTCGTTAGTTTATCTATGGAGTTTCTGAGCCAAAGCCGAGTGTCTGTTACAGTCTGATCGTTGCGCGATCTTCCTGTGTGCAATTTTCTAGCTGTACCTCCAATGAGCTCCTGTTTGTTTCATTGATTTTTTTTTTCAATACATTTTTGTCAAAGATTTTAGTTTATTAAAATGAAAAAAATTCAATTAACAATACCGTGAGTCGTCGTTCCACAGCAGTATGTATGTCTTCGTCATCGGGTAATAATATAAAATTGTTATCATTCCATTCATTCAATATCTAGAAAATCATATATTAAATATGTAAATAAATAATTTTCTATAAATTTTAAATTATATGCTTTTATATTTATTACATCTATCGATAATACATAAAATTTTACCTGCTTCAAGCCATTGCTGATGAGTTCCGTTTCGCTGTTCGTCAACAATATGGCTTTATTTAATGCGGCTGCATAAGCAATGCTTGCCTTAACAAAAAAAAAAATCAATTTACTTACGAGTTTTAGTAATGTTCTTTGATTATACAGTTTCAACGTGAAACCAACCTGTATATCTTCTTTATACATTCTTTTGTCAACATCGATTGATGCATTGATTTTATGCAAAGTCGGATCGATACTATTGACAAATCGCCCTCCCCACAATTTCTCACTTTTGCACTGGAATTTAAAAATAAACAATAAGGTTTAAGTATTTGTTATTTGGAATTTGGAAAAATTATTAAAAGACTTTTTAAATAAACAAAGAAATATTTTGAGCAGTTGATTTTTTTACTAGTTTGAACTGCTTTATATTCAAAGTACTGATTTTTAAAAGTTTTATTAACAATGCATAAATTATTTATAAAAATATATAAAAATTTAAAAAAAATTATAAAAACTTCTTTAAACATCAGTACCTCGCTCATGTTGATTTAGATTCTTGGAAGATGCTGAGTAGAAATGAATGTTTTTGAAGTAAAGATAAAAATCGTGGGGTCAAATGTTATTGAGTAATTCCATCTTATGATTAATTTATCTTATCTTTTATTGTAATACAAAAAAAACTTTTGCCTATGTGCAGCAACAAAGCATTTTCTGATTTAATTTTTTGTTAATTGTTAGAATGCACAAAAACAATTACCCAATATTTCTTTTCGAAATAACGATGTTAACGATTTTAATCGGTCTAACTACATAAAAAACGCTTATCAAGCAATACAAATTTTTATTTCAAGTAATTTGAAACTTATTAAATAACAAAAATAATGAAAATATTCTTAAGAGATTAAATTTGATTAAGAGGATTCGGAAAAGTAAACAAGGTACAATATGTATTTATGTGTTATATTGTATTTTAATTTCTCATGATATGAATTAATTTACAGCGTATTTTTAATGAAATGAAATAGAATGTCATCAACATTATACAACGCTTGATAATCAGAAACTTATAAATATATTTATTTATTTAAATAAAACGTTTCTTCTACAAATTTGTTTAATCAAGCTCCTCGTCAGAATGTTGTACATCAGAATTGCCTTTGTTACAGACAAATCGTGTAAGAGCATTTTCCAACTCGATATTCCGCGAACTTGTACCCCTCAATAATTTATTTATCTGCAGCTTATAAAACGAAGGTGACATACCAAGTCCGTAAAATAAATTAACGACCGATTTGGAGCCAGTCATTTTGTAAGCGTAAGCGCCAATCGCCGTTTGAAGAACCGACATGTACGAATTCGGTCGGATAACAGCTAAGATCGAGTGAGCAATGCTTTGGCGTTTAACGAAATTGCCATTGCCGTTATTTGAATCGGCTAACAAATCACGAAGAAAATTCGACAATACAGGCGGTACTTCCGACTTGACATTATCCTCGAAATTGCTCAAAGATTCGGGAAAGCAGCTCTTGTATTCGGACCGTTCAATCTCGGTGCGAAGGATTTTCGCGGCCAGCGTTAGCACGCTTTGCTTTTCAAAATCGCTAATCGCGCCGTCGTTGCGCAGCCAGTCCTTGCACACTTTCATCACGTTGAACGTTTTGTAGTAGATGATCGTCTGCTCATCGGAGTACTGCAGGACATTTATTTTCGGCCCGTAATGCTCCTTCAACTTTGTGCATAATATCGCGTCGTTCACCTGGCACTCGTTCATAACGGCTTTCAACTCCGTCAACGTAAACCTACAATTGCCGCTTTGCTCGATAAAGTCGCAGATATTACGGATATCCTCATCAACCTCGCCTACTTCTTTCACTCGCTGTTTTCCTGAGTCCGGCGAGGCCACGTAGAAGGAAACGTAACACTTGTAGTGATACGATGCTGTAATGCTATCGTGCGCTTGTACGTACATCAGTCTTCGAACAACATTCTCCGCCTCGCCGTGCGCTTTTCCCATAGCAGCGCTGATAAGCCGATCGACATTGTAATTTCTGACGTTGTGCACCTTGTTGCTCTGCCTGGCCAGCGGCTCTCCGCAGATGTAACACGATTGGGAAAAATCGAAATCGCAGCTTTCCAAGTTTTCGAGTTTCGGCACTGGCAGTAGGTCTTCTATCTCGACCGGAGGAGAATGAGGGGCTTTCGCTTCCGCGCAGTAATCGTAAATGTATCGATTTCGGCAATTTTCGTGGAATGAAGCCGACGACTGGCCGACCCACAATTTCCACTTGCCGTCTTCGAGCTGTTGGCTTTTGGCTATCGCGCTGCTCAATTCTCCTTGTTGCACCGTAATTATTTCGTCGGCGTCGTTTTCCAGCGGCTCCTCGCAGATGGTGCAAATTTTGTCTCCGTTATTGTCGTAGAGAAAACTGCAAGATGAGTGTCGATTTAATTATTCATTGTGATTTCACACAAAATAGTGACAATAACATTGAGAATGATTACCATTCTTGGGAGGAGTTATCGAATTCCGACGGTGACTCTATTTTTATAACACTTGACGCGTCGTTTGCTTCCAATAAATTAGCCAACTTTCGTTTCTTCGTAGGGAACACGTATCGGTTCCTGCAGCTTCTGTGAAAAAAAACGCCGGATTGATGAAGCCACAGTTTCCATTTGTCGTCGTTGAGCTTTTGGCTTCTGGCTATGGCTGTTTTTAGTCCTTTTACTTGCACAAAATCAATCTCGCCTACGTTATCGAGCAGTGACTTATCGCAAATTGTGCAAAGCTCGTCGTTATTCATTTTGTCAATTAGAACTGGAAAAATAAGTACAAATGTAGAATTAAAATTTTTAAATGATAATTTTTCTATATTTTTAAGACTTTCGAGATAAAATATGACTTTAGGTAAGAAAAACGGCTTGATTGGACGGTTGTATTTTAACAAATATTCAGATATAGATAAAGAATTTTCAAAGTAGATTAGAATTAGCAAAAAAAAAAATTAAATTAGGTATTAATTTCATAAGATCGTATGTTGTATTGCCCTCCATTGTTTAGTTATGTATTGTGTTGATTTTAGGGGGCCAGATATAGCAAATAATATTTTGTAAAACAAAAATTATTAGCGACGTTTCGTCGACCTCTTTAGTCTTTATTCAACACAAGAGAAAAATATGTTTATATTACCTATAAGGAATGCTGAAGTAAAATTTTGCACAGAGTCACGCGCTCTTTTGAACGTCTGCTTGTCGAGTGAAATTTACAGTGAATCGCTGCTGTTTATATTGTAATTGTCGTACATACATATGACATGACCAGATTTGCGCGGAAACGTATGGTGAATACGGCCTCCTGAATCGCGGACATAAAGGTAAACAAACGGCCCGAACGGAAAAGAAATAGGGCTGTAATGGGGTCCCTGGCTTAGTGAGCAGGGCCCATACGTGGGCCCCATTACAGCCCTATTTCTTTTCCGTTCGGGGGAAGGAGTGTATTAAAAGCTGTTCTATTGACGGAAGAACTGTTTACATCGTTGATTCAAATTCTCAACGCCTTCTTTCTTATTTATTCTAATATTTTTGCTTATAATGTGGAGCATTACGGATCAACACAATACATAACAAAATTAAAATTTCATAATTAGTTGAAAAACAAATATTACGCGTAGTGCCGTGAATTGAAAAATTCGTACTGCGCGCCTTTTTAATTACGCTAGGAATGATCAATCTTTACATTAGAGATTATTTAGAAAAATAAACATCTTGATAGAAAAAATTATAAATAAAAATAAGTTTAGTTTTATTATTTTTTAATAATAGACCAGCAGTATTATATTATTTTAGATATACGTATTTGTCCATAAGGTTATGTTTAATTATGCACATGCATTTACTAAACTCATTATTCAGAAATTATACAAACTTAGTTATCTTTAGCAATAAAAAAATTACCAAAAATTTACCTTACATCGAATATTTTTCAACAATAAAAACTTTACTAACTGCAACAATTCAGTATATATATATATATATATGTTCATAATGTCTACACCGATAACATTTTATTATAAAATTTAAAGTAAGAATTTTTAAATTAGTTTTTTTCTTTTTCTCGAAACTCTAGAATTTTTAACATAATCCCGATTCCAAAAGTATAGTTTAAAGTATATTTTATATCTGATAATTTTCTATTTCTCGTAAATAAAGTAATTTAATTTGTGTACACTGCAAAGACAACTGTATTTTTAACACGAAAACAGTTAATTATAGAATACTTTTGACCGACAGGTAATTCGTGGAAATATTAATCGTTGGTGAAGTTATAATTATTATTAACATATTCTACAATTATTAAACAGGTACTTACTTGTATTTTTGGTCTTTCAGTAATGTAGAGAATAGAAAGAAAGCCGTTGATTGAGTATAAGTAGGAAAGTTAGGTTTAAAAAATGAAGTGTTCTGTACTTTAAAATTTAATAGAAAAAGAAATGGTAACGACATTTTCCATAAAGTTATTAAAAAATAAGAAAAAAAGTTATTTTTAACATAAATTTTTTTTTCAATTTCATTCCACTACGGGATCTTATAATTGATATCGACAAATGCCGCTATCTTCGATTTTTTAAGTGGATGGATTACGTGCTTACAATTGGTTAATTTTTAATACAGACTCAAAGGTAATAGGAAGGAAACTGAAAATGTAATTTCCATTGTCATTTGACTCTAAATATTGCATCATATTAAAATTAAAATTTATCGTAATAATTATTTATATAATCATTTTGCTTTGTACTTTGAAAACGGTAAAATAAAGAGTGTAAAAAGATTAATATGTCAAAATAAAATGAAGTTAAAAATTTTATTTTCTTCACAAAATGTTCGTTATAAATATTTAAAATGATAAAAAAATTGTAAAATGATAAATAAATACGTGATTTATGACTAATGATATATCTTATTTAAAAATAAAAATTTATAACTGTTTCACATAAAAAACGCTATTGAAATAATTAATACTTATTTAAATAATTATTGGATATGCTACAGGATAAATCTAGGTCATGAAATTTTAAAATTTAATTACAAGTCTATGCTACAATATGCACATTATTCTTTTTTTTTTTTAACAAGTACAATACAATTTTCTTTCATATATTTTTGTAAGTAAAAAATATACTTCTAACAAAATTTTTATACAAATATGACTATTTAAACTACATGTATGTCACTAAACTTGTGTATAGTTTATTCCTTTAACAACGTGAATCTATTATATAAATATTACATATTTTAATGTCAATCAATTTAAAACTGCAAACATAAGCTCACTTTTGATACTCAACACGCATTATAATTGGAAGAAAATATCGCACATACGAATTTTGTGTTATGTTATTTTACTCGAAAAAAAATGTCGTTGGTCATAAAGAAAATAATGTTGTAGTATACATTTGCAAGTGTTGTTCATAAATATGTATGTATATTTATATATTTCACATTAGGCAAAATTGCTTTGGAAACAAAGATGTTATTCAAGATGAAAATTATAAAGCAAATATATATTTTTGATATCATATAAATCATTAATTGAAACATTGAATCGTGAGAAACCCGTTAGCACAATGTGTGATTGTTTTCAATGCAGTGATAAATTTATTACTCATTTATCAATTTTTGCAAACATTATTTGAAAATTAAATATCTTTGTTTTTCATTGTATTATGTTAATTTATACTTGCTATAAACTTTGATTTTATATTACACAATTTCAGAGTACATGTTGAACTGTATTATAGATAATATACAATTTTTGTTTTCATACACTTATATTTAGTTAGTTTATGTTAAGAAGTATGTATATTTATACAGGAGTGTAGAATTGTTTTTAATTAGTGCCAGTGGTTAAACTGTGATTAGAGGTATTTATGAAAAGGGATTTAACTGACAAATGGAAGAGACTAATAGCATCAAATCAAGAAAAAATAAAAGAAAGTATTTATAAATTGAGGCTGTTCAAATTATAGAAGCATTGTATAAACTGACAAATCAGAAATCATGGAATAAGAATAGTAAATATATAATTTAAAAGTTATTTAAACAATCAATATACTTATGAGTTTATTTTACAATTTTTGCTGTCTGCTTAATGACTTTGCGCAAGTTAGACAGCTTGTTTGTAGTCTAGCTGACCCAATAATTAAATTATCTTATTTATTTCGTTAGCTTTGATATTCGCATTATTATAATTGGCTATAAACAAATATTTAGTTCACTCTGGATCACTTTGCATCTCGCCATTTGTCAAAACCAGAGAATCTTCTTCACCTTCGGTAGAAAGAAGACTCCCTCGGCGTTTTTTCTTGTGGACTCTTTCGTCATCACTACCTGGTACACTTTTGTCCCTCTTTGTCCTATCCCTTCCCCTTGTCGTCCTTGTTATCACTTCCTCCCCGTTAGTCTTGCTACTACTTCGATTATTACTACTACTCTTAGTCCTCAACGTCCTTTTATTATTTCTCGATTCATCCTCTTCTTCGCGCTCACTTAACAATTCATTCTCTACTTTGATGATTAAAGCTGCAGAGTCACTCGAGCTCTCGTCGTTTTGTTCCGTTTTGTTTTCTGTCCTTTCAGATTTAATATCTACACTTGCACGTTCACTCGGAGTTGAACTTTCAGGTGGCAAAGGAGGAGTTCTAGCACCTTTATACCTATCACTGTCTTCAGTTTTTAATGGTTTAACATCTTGGGTTACATTTTCTTCTTGTTCTTCTTTTTTAATTGGAGGTGTATGAGGAGATAACCCGTTAGTTAAATTATTTTCACTAACTGAAGACTTTAATGTGGCATTTTCCTGTTGTAAGAGAGTTACTGATTCACGTGCTTTGCGCAGTTCTTGCTGCAGAAAATAAATTGTACTTTGCATGCCTTCAACGTCTTCATCAAGATCTTGAAGAAATTCATCCAATTCTAAAAAAAATAAAAATATTTATTGCTCAGTCAACTTATTAGTAAATTACGAAATAAATTGGGTACTATTATTTAATGTAATAAACCAATAATAAAAAAATTTCAAATTAATTACCAGACTGTGATTTTTTAACTTCCTCGCTGTAACTCTTTTGGAGAGCTAGTTCTCCCTCTAGTTTAGCTATTCTACCACTAGATATCATACGACCTAATTCTTCATTTTCTTGATACAATAATCTGCATTTTGCCATCAATCTTTTGCCAGTATTACTGAAAATATAAAATAAAGTTTATGGTTAATAAAATATTTAAATTTTGATTGAACAGATAGGTGCAAATGAAAAGTTACCTGTCTGGAGTAAATTTCCAAGCACTCAGTTCATTTTGGGTATCTTCTAACTTAGCTTTAGTTGTAATTAATTCTTGCCTTAGTTTTTGTATTAATATATTTACAGCTGGATCAAGAAGAGTAGATCTTAAAGCTGCAGCGGACGGTGCATGGGTGGCCTTCATTTCAGTCAACTGATTCTAGACAAATAATGTTTGTATTTTTATATAATATTACTTATTAATTAATGTTTATTAAAATATGTAACTAATGGTACAAACCACATATTCTTGCAGCTCTTGTTCTTTAGAAGCTAATCTTCTTACTAAAATTTTTTCTCTGTGCGATGCTTCAGCATATTGCTGCCTATATTTTTCTTCAGATTCTCTTAGTGAATTAAGGTCTCCTAAAATAATAAAAAATTTTTTATCAGTTTATCAATAGATTTTATAAAATTATTATTATAAATTATATGTTAAACCCCACCATAAATACAACAAACTATATTAAAATTTTTATAATTAAATACATAAATTTTAATTCACCTAAGCTTTTCATATAATTTATATTTAGATTGTTAAAATAAGTTTTATAAACATTAAAGGTATGCAGAGGACCACATCTCTTAAGTGATTCAAAGATATTATATTCTAACTTTATATTTTAGTTTTGAATAAATAATAAATATATTAAAATGGAGAATGCTTATCAATTTTCATAATCTACCTCTCTGTAGACTATTGAAAATGTACTATAGATATTCAATGTGCACATGTGTAGGAAATGCAGTACAGATAGTGATTTTAAATTGTCCAACAAATAACATCTTAATTGACGCATACTTTGATCATGTGTACTGGTGGTACTTCGGCACATTGGTAGCATCATGGTGAAGTGCTGTGAGATTTCTTTCAGCAATTGTAGCTCATTCCAAGATATGCTTCTCTACTCCTCCATGACTTTTAATTATATTCTACATAATCCATTTGATTGCTGGCACAATTGACACATCTTTCTCAAAAAGGAATTAGGTGAAATATTAGGATTACTAGGATAATTTCAAAAGTAGGATAAAAGTGTGAGCAGAAGAAAAGGTGTATAATTAGACTTCATTTAAAAATAGATTGCATCAAGGAAACTGGTATTTAGAGAAAGAATAAATTGTGCCAAATAATACATTATTCCAGATGTTTAAATAATATTCACAGGTGCTTCTATCAGCAGCTTCTGATGAATTTCTATTACTATCTTTCATTCACAAGACTATATTTTTAGCAACACTAAATTTCACCATTTTGTATTAAATATTGAAGCTAAATTTTAAAAAAATTACAAGGCAGCACTCACACAAGTATACATAATACAAATAAAGTATGCACCAATTAGCTAAGAGCCTCATTTTTATGTTGGCACTGAATCACATTACATTCACAATGACTTTTTATTTTGATAGCACTTTTTGATTGCACATGATTGTTCACAGCACATCACCTTGAATTTTATTTTTCTAAATTAGCTTGAATCTAATGATATATAATTAAAAATATTTCTACCCTTAAATCTAATAAACCAATAAAAGCATTAAAATGCTTAATAAAATCTAGAAGATAAACTGAGCTCTCAAGACTCAAGAAGCATTCTCATCTCTGCATAATCTTTTTCTAATAGACTCGAATGATGAAAAAAAGCAGAGCCATCAGCTTGACCTTTGCCAAGTGAAGTTTTTTTTTTCTTAAATGTAGACTGCGAGAGAAATTCTCACGCTCAAGTGATGTCAGTACCTTCCAGGGTTGCTGTCTGCGATTCTAGAAAGTCCACAAACAAGTCCTGCTCTCGCCACTTGGCAGCCAGTTCATCCTTACTTAAGCTGTCCAGCTGCTGCTCGGTTATTTTCACTCTGCGTATTTGTCTAGGCGATCGTGGACTGGTGGCTTTGACACTGATGGCAGCATTAGCAGTGCCAATGCTGCTGGCATTGTTAGGACTCCTGGGTGAGGAGGGCCCTGCTGATTTGGTTTCGTTGCTCTCCTCCGCCATGGCTTTAAGGTTACCAAGCGCAACTCCGACCAGCCGGAGTACTCCACACTTAAAGGCTTGCTCTAGCTCCTGCTTAAGTGGTCAGTTCTGCAGCCAAGCGAGCACGGACAGCGGTCCTGGAAACAGAAAAAGCTCGGCGTCAGTATGGGGGACAGATCGGCAGAGTATTCGGGGAGGTCCACCGGCTAACGCACTACCGACAGATTCGGCCAGGTACACCGTGACTATTCACGCGACCCGCGTACATCGGCCCAGGAAAAGCGCCAGCGGGGGTAGAGACGGCCAGCACTGTGCACTCGGGGACATACGGCGACTCCGGTTTGGTCCCACAAGGACGACGACAGGCCAAACGCTCGAAGAGCCGGAGTGATAGTTCTCGAGGTGCCTGGGGGGGGTACTTACACTTCTCGGAGGGGCGCGCTGCCGCCGTTTCGGTCGCACACGCTCGGCGGCGGTGTAGGTGGAGGGTAACGGGGGGGGAGGAGAGGGAGTGAGGAGAAGGAGGGAGGGCGTGCGCGGGGACCGCCAGGAACGCGGGCAGGAATGCGAGGTGCACGTCGAATCGCTAATCCTCTCACTCACTCTGTCCGTCGAGGATGTCGAGAGGCGTGCATGCGCTGGGAAGTGGAACGGCGTCGAGGCGCCGCTTCCAGTATCGCTGCTGCTGCTGCTCGTACTCGTAGCTCCTGCTAGTGATGACGGTAATGCTGCCTGCTTGCTGCTACTACTCTCGTAGGAGAGAAGGAGGGGAAGCGATAGAAGGGTGGTCAGGGGGTGGGTGGGGGTCTCGAGACTGCGTGCGAAGAGAGAGAGAGAGAGAGAGAGAGAGAGAGAGAGAGAGAGAGAGAGAGAGAGAGAGTGGAGCGGATAAGAAACGGGGGGAGAGAGTCCGCCGGTAATCCGCGATGAGGGACGTCGTCGTCTGGTTGCGGCTCAGGATGCACCGGGACGTCCAGTCGGCGAGTTAGGCTGATGTTGACGGCGGCAAGAGGCCGGGAGTTGCGAGCGCGCCATATTACGGCAACATGTCCGCGCGGGGGCTGCGCTGGCGGCGGCGGCGAGCGACGACGACGATGGCAGCTGCCTCCTCCTGACACGCATAGAACGCAACGACCAGTGGATATGATTTGGCTCCGAGAGTCTCTCTCTCTCTCCCTCGCTCACATGTACATATGCTGAGGCTCACACACGCGCAGTGCGCACACACCCACGCTCTGCGCTCACACACAGGGACACTTGCAAGAGCGCCGTTTCGCGCACGGGCGGAACCAGGTACTTATGCGATGTGCTCTCGCAGCTTCGAAACCTGGGCACCCGCACGATTTTTATTAAAAATGAAATGGAAAAATAATAGTAAAGCGATTGACTTTTCTCGTTAACAATTGGATCCCATACGAAATTGCGCTACTATATTAGTTTATGAGAAATCTTGAAAAATATATGCAGGTTTTATGTTTAATTTTCAGCAGCAAAATTTTCCGCGAAAATTCGTATTATTTATAAATGTTTATTACTCCAATAATTTTCGCGTCAATTACGCAATAATTATAGTATATGTATATTAACGTTTTCGAGTTATTAAAACACAAATCATCATATACATAAATTTGGATATTAACTGAACAAAAACTGATCATCGAATGCAAAACTATTTTCTTCCAGGTGCATTCTTATTATTTAGTCTGCAGTCTTATTTATTGCGCTTTCCAAATTTTCCAAATCATATAGATCTCGCCGCGTCAATCGACTAATCATTTTCAAAATTTTTTCTCCCTTATACCCTATTTTAATAATTTCTTTACATAAATTTCTTTACGTAAATAGTCTCCAAAATCCATGCGATCTTTTACCAATAAATTCCTCTTAGAATGTAACGTTCTTCTTTGTTCATTCTTGTCTTCGCCCTCCCCCTTTTTCACGGGGTCTCTGTTACTACTTTTCTTTCGCTCAATTGTTTCTTTCACTTACAATTACAACGAGTGCTTTGTATTCTCTATATTTTGACATTCTCGAATTACTTATCGATAAGCCCGTATGGAACAACGCAGCTTATATTACAGCCTTGCAACGCAAATACCAACCGAAAGGAAAAAGATAAAGAAGGAGGGTAAAAGCCACACCGCAACGATTTGACGTGGAAGGATACGTGGCTGCTTGTTGGCGAGCGTATTGCAGGCACACATGCGTCAACGAAAGCATTAAGTAGCGCGCTTAACATTTCCGGATTTTTTTTTATCCAACGAATTATGCACCGTTGCTTTGACGTTGTTACGATGGCTGTGTAACTGTGCACTGAGTATGTGGGGTGTGCTGGTCAGTGTATGCGGGTGTGTGCGTGCTGTTGTGGTTTGTCTAGGTACAGTCGAGTAACAGTGTTTTGTGTTTCGTGCCAACCGGGAAATACAGTGGCACACTTGGTGGGAATCGGGAAAAATGTTAGCTTTTTAAATATATTTGTTGGCCGCGCTATACCAACGACTCGCTTTTAAAGCGAATATCTATTGTCTACTTATCGGTGGGAATGTAATTACTGCGGTACATGACTTAAAGCCTGAAGTAATAATAAAAATACTCATATCAGCATTGGCATAATGTTTGCTTTAAGTGTCGTGTTCGAGCTGGCTGAAAGCAGTATTGGAGTTGTTTGCAAAGGAAAAACTTATTAAAAAATTTTACGTTCCAGGATAATGGTTGAAATTCTTCTGAACAACTGGTGACAGCAATTTTCAAACATGTTCGGAGCAACGCTAAGGAAGCTTGGACTGCTTCTTTACAAAAATTATCTAGTTCGCAAAAGACAATGGGTGTCTGCGCTTTTGGGACAAATTTTAGTTCCGCTATTTTTTATATATTCTGTAAAAAATGTGAGGATTTCATTGGCACCGTCTTCAAACGCACCGCAAAATGTAACTTATCCAATAGAGTATGAAAGGGACATAATTAATTTCCAACATTATAATTTGTTTGTTGCGCCTGACAATGAATTCATAAGAAATTTCACAACTATGGTTCAAAAGTGTACTAGAACACCTGATCATTGTAAGTCTAATAAATGTCTTTTTTAAATTTCTAATTAAATAACACTTTTATTGAACGTATCAAATTTTACATACAATTTATAATTTTAAATATGCATTTGTTACAGACATAAAAAGGTTTAAATCAGAAGAAGATTTAATAGAAAAGTACTTGAAATCCAAAGAAGAAGAAGTATCAAATGTATTAGGCTTTGTAGTTGATAATCTAGGTGTTTCCACTGTCAACTTAAAATACAAAATTTTAACTCCGGCACAAATTCCAACAGTACCATACTTTTCAAAAGAACAATCTTACATAACATATGGACTTGATATTGGATTTACTGGACTACAATTATGTTTAGATAAATCATTCTTAGAAATTAATAATCGAAATCCCATTGACATAAAGGTAAAGTTACATTAAATCAAATATTTAATCTTAAAGTACTTGTCATTTTAAAAAACTTATTCACAATAATATTAAATTTAAAATTTTAGATTTCTATGCAATCCATGCCTAAACCTGCTGTTCAAGATAATGGGGATAGTGAAGTAATAGATATTGTGATTACTGTTTTTATTGTTTTGGCATTTTTATTTCAATTTTGTATTGAAACTTCAAAAGCATCAAGTGAGAAATTTCTTGGAGTAAATGTAAGTTTAGAGAAAAAAGTAATTTTGTATATGTTTACATTGTCAATTTAAAATAACAATTTAAAATTTTAGGTTTTAATGGCAATGAATGGAGTTCCAAATTATTTGAATTTATTGAGTTGGCTTATCAGTGGATTAATTTTTAGTTTATTTTATGTTATTCCCATCATTTTATTATTTTATATTGATTTTGGTGAATCAGTACCAATTTTGTATAATGGAAATTTATTCATATTTTGGTTAATACTTACTCTGCATTTAGCCCACTTATTTACATTTGGTATGCACATAGCAGCATATTTTGCAAGATGTAAGTTTATTAATTTATTATACATTAAAAGTTTTAAAAACTTGGATTAACTGGTTAAATACTTTACAGCTCAATTTTTAAGTATTGTTCTTCTAATAACTCATGGAGCAACAACAGGGCTCAACTATTATTTACGGCAAAACTATAGTTCATTGATACCATATTTGGGATTAATTTTTCCAAATATATTATTATGCAGAGCATGTGAAGAAATTGTATATTATCAGATAGTCAGTAGTAAGTTGAAATGCAGATTGAAAACTTGTAATACATTTTGCTGGACTATTAAAAAATTTGTTTTTTTCTAGATGAAGGTCTCCATTTTAGTAACTTATTCAAAATAGACAACCCTGCTTATGGTGCAGTAGGAAGCATAGGCGTAGTGATGATTTTTTCTATACTGGGGGCTTTTATTCATTTTATATTAGCTAATTATATTTATGCTGTAAATCCTGGCAAATACGGCGCTAAAAAGCATCCGCTTTACTTTTTAGAGGTAAAATTTACTTTTACAATTATACATATTCCTTTAATAAATATTTACAATTAATGTTTTTATTACTATACACAGTACTTCAAAAAATCTGAAAACCCCAATAATTATAATGAAGTGGAGGATTTTGAATTTAGTAATCTCAATAATAAACCATTTGAAACCGTAAATGAAAGTGCTTACACTCCTGGAATTCAAATTAGAAATTTAAAAAAAATATATAACGTCGGTTTAATCGGCGATGCGGTAAAAACTTTTCTACCTCTATTCATTACGTATTTACTTTATTAAAATTAATTGTGTACTAATTTAATCGCATTTTTAGAAAGTACACGCACTTAAAGGAATCTCGATAGATTTTTATCAAGGTCAAATCACTTCATTACTTGGTCATAACGGCGCAGGAAAAACGACAATGATGTCAATCTTAACTGGTAAAATAATTGACTTAACTTATTTTCTTTATTTTCCGTTTCTTAACAGTTTTCATTTTTTTCAGGAATGATTAGTCCATCTGATGGTTTAGTACTTATTAATGGTAAAAATATTAAAGACCATATGGATGAAATAATGCTTGACATGGGATTGTGTCCCCAAGAGAATATTGTTTTTCCAAATCTATCGGTTTATGAACAGCTTAAATTTTTCGCTATGGTAAATAGTTTTCCATATGTTACACTTATTCAAATCAAAGCCAAATTATAGAATTAAAACGAATTCTTTAATTTCAGTTGAAAAATAAAAATAAATCAAACTCAGAAATTGAGAGTAATGTTAAATCGTTACTTGAAACATTGAAATTGTATGAAAAACGGAACATTTTGCCGAAAAAGCTATCAGGTGGACAAAAACGTCGAGTTTGTCTTGGAATGGCTCTTGTAGGGGATTCAAGCGTATGTTTTTTACTTTTTTCAAAATTAAATTGTAAATGTCTTTACGAATAAAATTAATAATTCGCGTTTTGTGTAGACGTTGATTTTAGACGAACCTACATCTGGATTAGATCCAGAAATAAGGCGAGAAATTTGGGATATACTATTGGTAAGATTCTCAAAATACTTTTTAGTTGAAAATAATCTTAGCTTATTATAATATTATGTTTAATCATTTGAACAGAAAACAAGAGGTGAAAAGACTATTTTGATTAGTACACATGATATGGAAGAAGCTGATATACTAGGAGACAGAATTGCAATAGTACACAGTGGTAAATTGAGAAGTTATGGATCTACATTATTCTTGAAAAAATTACTTGGTAAACATCTTTAAATTATTTAGTTATAAGTCAAACAACTTGAAAAAATATTAATTTTATTATACGCAGGACGCGGAAACGTTGAAGTAACGTTATCTACCGAGTCCTGGTGCAACCCAGAAAGTATCCGTACTTATTTGGGCAGTCAAAGTGAAATATTAAACACAGATGGTAGCAAAGTAGTACTGAGTGTACCAAATTCTCCAGAATTACCAGATGCTTTAGACAGAGTAGAGAGCCACAAAAGAAATCTCGGAGTAACGGGAATGAGCGTTTCGTTGATTACGTTAGAACAAGTATTCTTAGAGTAAATATCAACTCAGCCTTGTCAAATGGTAATTTATTAAAAATAAGAAATGTAATAATTAATGCAAATTTAATAATGCAGGGTTACAAAAGATAACGTCGACAAGACTGATTCGCGAGAACCTCTTATCAGTGCTTCTCATCAACTGTCAGGTTTCAGTCGTTCGTTACAAGCGGCAAAAGCATTACTTTTCAAAAAATCAACGTATGCTTTAAAAAATTTATCTACCATTCTAGTGATGACGGCTATTGTTCGTATTCTTTTGTTAAAAATTTTTCAATACACAGTACTAGTCAAGATAGAATATTTAGAAATATTTCATCTTTTTCAGATTCTATTTTCTTTACTAGTTAATGCGTTGATTTTTTCAATTGATTTGAATTCAACTACCATCCCTGATCCTATTGAATTTAAGCTAAGTTCTTACAACCAACCAAACACTTTTTATAAAACTGATGATCAGAGTAAAATGTATGGTGAAGCTTACGCGGCAGTAACTAAACAGTATGGTGGTCAAGCTATTGCTGACTCGCAGAATGACGAAATTAATGAAGGTAAAAACAAAGCTAAATTATAAATGTTTTTTGCAAAACTTATTTTTTACAAATGAAGTTTTTACATTAATTATTTTGATATTTTGCAGCTCTATTGGCTTTTGGCAATCAAAACTACGATAATTACAGCACCCACATAATATCGTCCGTCGAATTTAACACGACGGAGACCGGCCTAAATGTCAAATTTATGCCTAATATAATCAAAACTTCTTACTCCAAACCGATTGCTTTGAATCTCATGAGTAATACTTTACTCCGAATGTTAGTTGATAAAAAATATAGCATTGATATTACAGGCCAGCAGTTTCCCCATAAAATAAATCCAAACGAGACTTTAGCCAATATCACAGTCTCGGTGTATATACAAATATACGGCGTGCCCATTGTTCTGCTGATCGGTTTGTTCTTATCAATCTGTCTCATCAATATACAACCCGTGAGAGAAGCAATAACGAACATAAAGCACTTGCAAAAGATGACAGGGTTGTCAAGTATTAATTATTGGGGAACTACATTTCTTTTTGATTTTGGCTTGATGTTTATTTTAACAATTTTATTAATTATTGGGTTCATCATCTTGGATAAAATATACGATGTTGGATTCATGCACGCAAAGGAAACTTGTAAGTACTTCAAGTAAATGTAAAACAATGTCAAGTTAATATAATAAATTAAAAAATTATTTAACTCTACTTTCAGTTGTACTGATGGGGTTGATCCTCTTGTTTGTTATGAGCGCTCTACCATTAATGTATTCATCCACGTTCGTCGAATATTTAAGATCGACAACGTCTTCTATTATATTTTTTGCACTTATACCGTTCTTACTTGGTATGAATTTAAATTTACCAATATACAAATGATGAAATTTTTGATTTACTAATACTTTATTTGAATGTTTGCAGCTATTGTAGAGGGGATCATGATTTTACTCTCGACTTTCAATGGGTTAAAAGGCCTATTGAAATTCATTCGACCAGTTCAAAAAGTCGCGTTCATGCTAACGCCATATGTCAGTCTGCTTCATGGACAAATCTCGTATTTTCAAACTTCACTAAAAAATGCTGCTTGCAGAAAATTATCAAACGTATACGAGCCACCTGTATTGTGCAATCCCATATTTTTTGAGGGATTATGTTGCAGTAAGTGCTGAAGCATTAATATAAGATTAGCAATTATTTCTAAATTGTACTAAATGTTTATGTTGAATTTACTAGAGATGAACTGCACTAAAGGAGAATGTCAACATCCCATGGGATATTTCAACGGTTTTGATAAAGAGCTCTCGTTCGATGCGGCTGTGCTTTACTTGTGCCTTACACCTTTTATGTACTTTATTATACTATGGATTCTTGATAACAAGTTGATACAAACGATAATCGCACGATCCGTTTCGAAAGCATCCAATTCAGATGAAACTTACGAAGAACAGGTAAAGAAAGTGAAGCGCAACATTGCGAACGAGATTGCTGATATAAAAAGTAAAGCAGGTGAGAAATAATATATTCAAATGATTTTTTATATCATACAGTACTACATTGAAACCTTACTTTTATTTCAAGCCTCGGGTCACGCTACAACTAATCGAAGAACTGCGGAGAATGAAGAAAGACACGTGTTTCTTGTGTCCGAGCTGAGAAAGCAGTACGGCAATCTATTAGCCGTGAAAGACATAAATTTTGGTGTCAATTTGAGCGAATGCTTTGGACTACTGGGAGTTAATGGAGCTGGTAAGAGTACAACTTTCCGAATGATGACCGGCGAAGAAATACCCGACATTGGTTCGATATTTTTGAACGAAAAAGAATTGTCAGGAAGTTCTGTAAGTTCGTTTTTCCTCAAAATATAAGCCTTGTGGATTCAAACCTTTACCTTATCATGAATATCATTTTTTTAAGGATCGTTCGCAAATGGGATACTGTCCACAAAACGATGCAATCATTCCTAGTCTTAACGCTTACGCTCACTTGCGCTTATTTGCTCGACTTCGTGGAATTCCCGAAATTGAAGTTAACAACGAAGTCAACAAGTGGATCAAACGAATGAGTCAGTTTCTTTTTGAATATTATATTTTTTATTGAATTAAAGTTTTAAATGCAAATTGTACTAAATATTCTTTGCAGATTTAAACGCTTGTGCATCGCAACCAAGTGGTACTTACAGCGGTGGCAATAAACGACGGCTTAATATAGCTATTGCTATGATTGGCATACCAGATTTAGTTTTGTTGGATGAACCAACAACCGGTGTCGATCCAGCTGCCAGGCGATCACTCTGGAACGTCATCAAATCTTCCCAGAGTTCCACTGGCCAAGCTGTCGTACTTACATCGCACAGGTAAACAAAATAAAAAAATCATTGTTTTTAGTTTATTGACTACAGAGTCTAAAAACTGGCGTATTTTATTACAGCATGGAAGAGTGCGAGGCTCTTTGCGCTAGATTAGCTATTATGGTAGGTGGCGAGTTTGTTTGCATAGGACCGTCCGAAGAATTAAAACAGCGTTTTGGAGCAGGATATGATATTCAAGTGAAGCTGAATCCAGAAAAGGCTAAAGCTGAGATGGAGGCCGTTAAAAGAGATATTGAAGCTGCTTTGCAGTGCGAACTCATTGATGAGCATTCGGTAAATATTCTTTATGAATAATAATAATCATTTAGGTTTTGTAAAAATAAACTTCTTTTTTTTGTGCAGGGTTACTTAATGTATCACGTTTCGTCTACATCAATAACATGGAGAAAAATGTACGATGTAATGAGTGCTGTGAAACATAAATTCAACAGCGTTGAGGATTTCTCTGTTTTATCGTCTACGCTAGAGCAACTATTTTTGTTGTTTGCCAGATCTGCTAACAAGTCACACTGAGACTTGTCTTTTTAATGTGTTTATATTTGAGAATCGATAATTTCATAACAGGCAAATCGTTGAAATCGATTGGTGATATTATGCTTGTTTTAATCATACCACAAAAACTATACAGTTGCAACTAGAAACCAAACATACTGTGCCTTAGTATTTGTCCATTTATTTATTGCGGTAAAATGTGATGGCTAGTGTTTATTTTATTTATATACTATCTTGTATTTTAAAGCTAGATTTACAATAGCATACATATAAGAAACATTTCTTTGTCACGTAACACTATTTAAAACCATATGTAATCTCAAGTATTGGATTGTTCCAAATCAAAGTTCAACTAGATTGATAAGTTTTACAAGTGAAAATGTAAAATAAGCTTTATCTCTAAATATG
>JAPYYQ010001489.1:1509-34046 GCA_030522585.1 Anagyrus pseudococci
TTCTTCCGACTAGTTCGTACTTGATCGGACAAATGAAAATCGCCGAGGGGGGGAAGGAGGCGACTCGAGCTCGCTCGAGCGGCGATGCCGGCGATTCCGCGAAAATACCGCAAACAAACAAATCGTCGAATACATGCAACCGTCAAGCGGGCCTAAACCGATATTTTTAAAAATCGTTTTGCCTCAAATGAATTTATGCTTTTTAATGACAATTTTTAGTTACTGTTAGGCCGGGATAAATTAGTTTCGATAATGGCGTTGATGTTTCATCAATGGTTCAGCGGAAATCCGCTGTTCAAATTGATGTTTTTAAATTTCAAACACGTACAAAAGCCATATAATTGTCATATGGCCTTTTTCAAACACAGTATTAAAACTATATTTTCATATTAAAATGTCCTACATATACAACTTTACATTATCTTATATTATCTTTAAATTATTTTATATTAATTTTTATAAACTAATTTTTATGTGACTTTATATTAATTTTCGTATATTAAAAATAAAAAATTGTAATACAGTATTATAAACATCGTAAACTTTTAATAATTTTGTTAATTTTAATGAAAAAATCTATTAATCTTTATTTAATTCAACAAATTATTAATTTTAATATGTTTTACGGGTAAAAGTTTATATTATATTGTATTACTTTTAAATTATTTTATATTAATTTTACTATAGTTGTTGGAAAATTGTTGAATTCACAAATATGTTAGTATACATTAATTCAAGAATATTAAAATTAAAAAAATTTTAATGCAGAATTTTAAAAATCATAAACTTTTAATAATTTTGTTAATTTTAATGAAAAAATCTATTAATCTTTATTCAATTCAAAAAATTATTAATTTTAATACGGCTTACGGATAAAAGTTTATATTATCTTATATTACTTTTAAATTATTTTATATTAATTTTACTACAGTTGTTGGAAAATTGTTTAATTCGCAAATATGTTAATGTACATTAATTCACGTATATTACAATTAAAAAAATTTTAATGCAGTATTTTAAAAACCATACACTTTTAATAACTTTGTTATTTTTAATGTCAAAATCTATTAATATTTTATTAAATAATCCAATTATTAATTTTGAAATACAAGTGTAGTTTAAAAGTAAGTCACGTACATTAAAAATAAAAATATTTTAATAGAGTATTTGAAAAATCATATATTTTTAATAATTTTGTTATTTTTAATGTACAAATGTATTAATATTTTATTAACTTACCAAATTATTAATTTTAAGATGCAAGTGCATCTTAAAAGTGCATTAAAATTAATAGCATTTCTAACAGTGTAATGTGACTCTGTGAAACGATTTACTGTATTTGGACTTTGTGGAATTGTGGAAAAAAATAGTTCGCTGCAGTTTCGAGCGAATTAATAAGCTCGACTTATCTGCTTGCCGATGATTATTTCGCGCGCTTATCACCTCGGATAAAGTTCCAACGAGAGAGCCTCTAGGCAAAAGTTTGTTTTTAATGATGTTTATCTGTCAAAGCTCGACGTGCGTGTTGCTAGCCTCTAGAGCCGGACTATCTTATTAGTCGAGTAGCTCCGTAGGAGTCCAGGAAACTTTCCGTCTGCCCGTTTCGGAATAAGGACTCGAAAACTTCTTGGAGCTCTGGTGCGTCGCTTCTTTTAGCCCGAGATGTCTGATCTGTAATCTCCATGGCGAATAGAAAAGTAGCCTTGGAGCGCAAAATCGAAATGCTGAAACGTGCCAAGGTGTAGCTGGAGCTCGCGGTATGACGAGGATACACCGGGAGCAAAGCATCTGCGACTCTTTCAATTTGGCCAGAAAGTCTGTAAGTGCAGGTGGCTCTGGAATATGCTATTTTTCAATTCCAGTCGCACGGTGAGCCAGAAGGAAGGTCTTTGAAGACAAATGCGAGTAGACCGTTACTGCATCCTACAGCGTCCACGTCAATTTGAGAATCCGCTGTCCCTTTGTGAACCATCGCGGGAATAAAAATGAACAGCATCCTGCGTTTTGGTCCTTTCAAAGACGGTAAGTGACGTGGAAAAGTGCCGTGGAGCGAAAGTTTCGTTAAATCGTCATTGTCTTTTCGGCTAAAAATCAAATGTTTCCCTCGGCTTATCCTAGCCTGTAGATTTCGGTCGAAATCATCAAATATTAGCGTTGTTTCATAATACCGTGCGCGGGAACTCATCAAGCAATCTCTGTCTCTCTCGATATCCTTAAATCTGTTAAACGAGTGCAAAGCTCGTTTGTTGAAAAGCTCTCTGAAACTTTGAGAACATAATGTTCGGCACAACGAGCTTATGCAAATTAATCAGCTTGTCGAACGCTCTCGCCGAGCGGCCAATCGTGTTGATAATCGTGCTAGAGTAAAAAGGGGCAGGGGAAAGGGGGAGGGGGAGCAGCAAGCGAGAAATAAGCGACGCTTGATAATCCGATAAATACAGAGCGATGCAAATTTTGGATGAGTCTGGCACTCCGCAGTCTCCCTCCCCTCCCAGCCACTCCAGCAGTATCCTCTATAAGCTAAAAAACTTTATTTCAAAGCAGCTGAATCGAGCAAAGCACATAATGCATAGTGGATCTAAAAGGACGAGACAGCGAGACACGATATTGCGCAAAATTGAACTGACGCTCGGGCATGTATAATAAACGACGAAAAGGAGACTATCTCTCTATTTCTCCAAGACTGGGGGAAGGGGGGACGTGGGCTGGGGCTCGATTTTCCGCAGAGGCAAAGACGACGGCGACTACATGACAATGAGTCGTCGGGCCGCCGAGTCAGCGGGGCCTGCACACTAAGAGCCGCTCTTGAACTCTCGCTTAGCCTCCTTCTCTCTCTCAGCAAGTTTCTACCGCTGGTTTAACCCTCTCTTGGCTTCGATTTTCTCGCTCAGCCTCCTCCCGCCAGCCAGCCGCTCAAGCTCGCGTTTCATTAATGTGCCGGAGGCGCGCGGGCTCTTGGTAAACGGAGGTGGTATCCGACCAAGACCAGCCGCGCCGTGATTGGCGAGGAGGACACGCTACTGCCGCTTGTTTTGTTGCACGAGTGAGATGCGCCTGCGAAGCTCTACGTTACTTGGGCGACTGATCGAGTGGTCTACTTACAACGGGCTAGCTGCGGTGTCGACTGCCCAGCATAACGGCAATCGGATCGTTTTGCTGTTCCTCGCTATTTCTTTCGCGGCTGTTCGATGGCATAAGCCTTTCGAAAAACGTCTCTGACAAGTATTAGAATGACGCCAGAGGGGCAAGAGGGGGGATATAGGAACGTCATTGACTAGATACGCTGGCGAGCGGCGTCAGCTGTAAAAAGGACTCTGACGAATTCAATTTTATTTTTGTTTGTCTCTTTCATCCTTTTCACAAGATAGACGCTGCGGACGAGGCTGTTGGCGGAGATAAATGTCATTATGATGGATTCAATAAACAGACGAAAAATTGCTCTTCCGTAAAGTGCTGCTATATTTTATTATATACGCGGACAAACAGGGCTTTTTTATGCTCGGATTTCCGAGAGCGAGAGAGAAAGATATCGGATATCGATCAACGATTCGGTGCCTTCTAGGATTTCGTTTTCATTTCCTCCCGTTCGCCAGCATCCGTGGTCGCTTCTCCAAGTGCTTTTTCAAAGCTACAATTCCAACCACTCTGAACTCACCCCGCACTTATCTACGCCAGCTCTCGCGACTTGTATGAGGTTTGTCACTGCCTCAAGCTCCCCCGCCAATTCCACCCCACCGCCTCCCCTATTCTTCCCATATTTCCAATTCGAATATTGCCTTCAATTTACGCGTAAATCCTTTTTCCCGTGTCTGTTTTGTTTAACGCAACATCTTGTCTTGCGTTCTTTACCGAATTCGTAAACGACAAATCATTTTTCACAAGAAAAGAAAACTTTCATTGTAAAATCAATATTGTTCGGCTTTTCGTGAATTTCGAGCACACATTCAGAGCAATATTGCCAGATATCGTGTGCAAGTACATAAAAAAGAAACGGTTGACATTTCCATTAACACCACTTTAAATTCGCGATATTCAACTCGGAGTTCTGGCTTGATAAACGCGCGTGTCCGACAACGCTCTGTAATCATACGGCGCGAGAGGTAGGCTCCCGATATAAAGCTCGAAGGGGAGGGAAGGGAGGGCCTAGCGATCAATTAACGGAGCTTCCGGCATGGCCACTATTTCTCTCGGCTCCGAATCCGGATTGAATTGTCCCGGGCGACCGCAGCTGCTGCGGCCAAATGAAAAATTGCCGGGGCTCTTTAATCGAGCTCCTACAGGCCGTACAGGCGATTTTTTTGTTTTTCCCCCCGCACAGCTGGCGCGCTTTTTCATGCGACTGCGGCCGGAGTAGAAGCTAGTCTCGTAACTTGTAATCGCCGCGCGGGAACAGGTATTTCACGATTAAGTCCCGCGGGCTACGGTCGTTCGGAGGAAAATGAATTTTCATCGTCGTCGAGCGTCTGCGTGTACACGCAAGCGCGGCCGAGTGTCTCGAGCTCGAGCGTGACTGGACAAAGTAACAGGCGGCCGGCGACAAATCAATTTGGCGCGGGAGACAAACTTAGAGGCACAAGTTCCAACTGGAAATCTCGGCGTGGAGGTGATATTTTTGTACCGCTAGCCTGCTGAAACATTGATACGAATCGCCAAAGTTGCTAAGCGTCCGAGCGAGGGAACGTCGGGGGAGGACTGCAGAGACGTGTAGTGTATAGAGGCTAGAACAGGGTAGAGCGTGCAGCTGCTAAAATAGAATTAAGCTCGGTGCGCGTGGAGGAGTGGCCCGGCTCGGGAGGTAATTGAAATTAAAGTTGGCCCACGGGACTGCGCCTTGCTGTACTCGCGCGTGAGTGCACGCGAAGGGAGGGGTTGCGACTCTTTTCGCGTGGTGTGCTCGAGAAAGAGAAAAAGAGAGGGAGGGAGGGGGGGAGGAGTTGCTCGAGATGATAAGAATTGCGCCACGCCCCAGGGAAGAAAAGGTATATCGTTATGGTTAGTTGGAAAAATGAGCTTGAAGGGGCAATGATGAGTTTGCCCGGGGGTTCGGCGAGCAACTTCGTTTATAATTCAAGCGAGTAATTTTTTACATTTCTCTGGGGGACTTGACAGCGAGTTTGTTCTAACGTGTAGTTGCTTTATTTAGTACCTAAGTTTCATTTTTATTAGCTTGTTGCAAAAAGATCCACACATGTGTGTAAACAATTTGATTAACGAGCAGTGTAAGCTCTAGCTTCTCGAATTATGGATTGCACAGAGCGATGCATATAACCCGTTTTCATTCAAAATTCCATTTTCGCTCGAGTCTCTGACTATATCATTCGATATGTAAATGCTGCTCCAAACAGGAGTAGCTTTTTAACGATTAACTATTATATGCGCGCCTGTGTCTGACGTTATTCATTTCAGAAAATGAGAAAGCTTTAACCTATATTGTTACATTATTAACGGTTTCGTGATTAAACATTTGTATTTTCTTAGCTATTATTAATCAAATTCACCAATGCGATATTCCAACGAAATTCGAAACGAAAATTAATGCAAACAACGATTTCACAAATTTATTTGCTATTGAACCCAGAGCTCTATCGCAAACCTTCGAGGCTCCTGCAGAAAAACCTCGTAGTCAAACATTGACCTTCGGAATGTTTCTCCCGACCCATGCACCACTAAACCAGTCACCGCATTCCATCAAACCTCTATCCCAAAACTTAATTCGCACAAGCACACATTCCCAAGGCTGTTGAATTAAGAACATACTTACGCGTGATCGAACTTATTCCACTAAATTTACAATAGAGAACGCTCTTGTAGAAAAAATGCACGATTTAACAGGAGCAGCGTGTAAGCGCCAGAAAGAAAAGCAAATGACGGGGAAGTAAAGGCTAAATAAAATTCGCGAGCGTTAACGAGCATCTAGATGCGCTGTACTTTTCTCAGTCTTGCGCCTGACGCGTGAAATTTATTCGCGAATTATGCCGAGTGTATACCGAACCTCCGACGTTTCGAGATGGTCTGTACGCTGGCAAATGAATTGGTAATGCCAACGACGCTCGCCTTTGGTAATTTACAGCCATCCTGACGGCGCGTTTCGACCTTGCTCCTCAGCGAATCACGCGATCCATTTGACAAAGGGCTAGGACGAGCGGTCGAGCCGAAAATCCGGAGAGAACACGAAATCAATTAGCCGAATGACCGTTTTGAAAAGTGATAAAAAGAATCGCATGTGTATTGTAGGCAAACGCTTGGAGTGGCGTTTGTCTAACGTCTACCGGCGACCTCAATAGAGCGTCATCAAAATAGGCTGGCCAATAAACGCGAGGCCCACTATATAGACTACTCGCCGAGCCAAACACAGCCATCGAGGGGAATAGAGAGCCTGTGTATAAGAGAAAGAAAGAGAGAGAGACGTTTGCTTGCATATATAGAAGCCTGCGGCCCCATTGTTGAGGCAGCTTGGAATCTCGACGGCAGTTCAAACGCTGCCATACACTCCCCCGCTCTCTCTCTCTCTCTCTCTCTACGCATGGGATGCGCATCTAATAATAAACCGAGTGACTACAGTACACGACAGCTGTGTGTATTCACGTTCGGTGGCGCGAAGAAGAGGGCAGAAGAGCAAAGGAGGAGGCGGAGGAGGGGGTGGAGGGGGGGGGGGCGATGAGCGAGAAAAGCGAAGGAGCGGACGTGGCTTTTTTCGGGACGCGACCTTGAACTGGTGTACGCACGACTTGGAGAGGACGGTTTTTTCGGCGACACGTGCGCGCTTCTTTATTTTGCCAGCTACTCTGCGGGCGGAACGCTAGATTCTTTTTCGATGCTAGTCTTTCCGGCGCCTGACGTTACTGCAAGCTGCGCTTTTTCATATGCGATTCTCACTCGAGAGCGCAATAACAGCGAGAGCTCATGAAAACTCGAGTATTTTATGAACGAGAGGGTAAAAAAGCTCGAGGGATTTTTATAGGCTTATAAACCCGATTGAAAAGCTCTGGGTTCTCCGGAAATGTGCGGCAGCGTAGAATTGGCTGCAGGCGCCACTCCGCATACCAAAGCTCATTCGTTATTCGCAAGCTCGACGCGCAGGCCGAGCAGAAACGAGGATGAGCGATGCACGCACGCTCGCCAGAGCTCAACACTCTCGGCAGCCTTCGCAAGCTTTCAGCCTCATTGTAATCGTCTTAGCAAACGAGCGCGAAAAGTCGAGCCGAGCTTTTTAACCTTCGAGCCAACGTATAGACGAACAAGTGCGCCCTCGTTTCACCTCTGTTTTTAAATATTTTTTCCCCTTAGTCGACGTGCACAGCGAATATTCCCTGGCAAATAGGAATTTCGCTGAACCTTTTAATCTTTGGGCGTTAAAGGAGAGCTCGGTAAAGAATTTCGTTTTCTTTTTGTTCACTTTGTGCCGATGGCCGTGCGTGTAGCTCGCGCTTGCCAGCACAAGCCTCTTGGATGTTCTTTGAGAGGAAGAAGGGCTTGAAAATACTTTAAATTGTGGGGAAAACAATTATATTCTTATTTTCATGCGCCTTTTATCGTTATTTCCTTTGAGCTTTCTATGCGCTTCTAAAGCTTTTGATATTTTATGTGTATAGATACAAAGCTAATTTATTTACTCTTTTTATGTTTCAGGTAAGTGATGGACGCTATTCTTTCATTAAACTATGCAAGACGTAAGTTGAATTTTGTTGTTTAACTGTTTTTAACACATTGTTAAGCTTTGAAAAAGTTTTGAAGGTAAACTTTTTGAGCCACTTTTTTACGTATACCTTGAAAATGCCAAGATTCTTGTCAACCTACTAAATTTATCGGTAGCCGACATAAACCAGGGTACTAAAATTTTATTTTTTGCAAAGAAATGAAAAAAAGAGTCGTAAAACTGTTGGAGCGAATAAAAAAAATATATGAATTTGTAGCCAGAAACAATTGGAACCAATGATAAGAGATATTACAGCCGCACGAGAGCGCCCGTCTGAGCGGGTTTTTAAGTTTACGCGGAAAGTTTAAAGCATAGCACGTCGAAGTCTTTTAAATCTCAATGCCCAAGCTAAGTGCAGGTTCTCTCTCCCGCAGTTTTTTTAAAACGCCTAGATGCCGGAGATAGTAGGTCAGTTTTTTCAACACCTCTAAAGACACGTATACAGGTCTATAGACACCCGCACAGACACACAGAGACGTAATCACTCGCAGACGTAAGCCGTCCGCCGTACACGACAGCAAAATCAATTCTCTTTGAAGCGCCAGCTCAGAGCCCGGCTCACGCCCGCAGCAAGTCCGAGCTCTCTTTGTCTTTCCTCTGCCTTCACTCTCTTTTTCTTTTTTTCCATCTTTTTTTTTCAAATCTACGGACTCGCAGAAAAGTGGGTGGATCAGAATGTCGACTTGCGTTTTGCAAATAACTCATCATTTTCTTTCATTTCCGAGGGCATCAAACTTTTTGTAATTTATAAGTTTTAATAAAACCTGTATTTTTCGATGTTTGTTAGGGGAATTTAAAATTTAATTTTCGGACAGGAAGCCCGTGAAATATTTGTAAAATTTGCATTTTGCAAATGAACACCTTAACGGCATTCGCCGGGGGAATGACGGTCCTCTAGGAAATTTCCTGCGCCAGGGACACACACACACGTGTGCAACGGATCCCGGGCTCTCCGAGTTCCTACAGCATTTCCAACTCTAGTGAAGTTCTCGTATTAGAGCTCTACCACGGGTTAGTTGCATTTCACTTGATATTCTTTGGGTTTTCGCGTCGAATTGCGATGCGGACATTTAACCGAGCTTTGACATTTTATTATTTTCCCTGGAATTTGAATAATTTGTTTTTTTTTACTCGGGTGCTTCAACATTACTCCAGCTCATTCATTTAACGCGTTTGAGTGACGATTGGATTTTTTCAATTTGCCTTGATGACGGTTTTTAATATTGTAAATGGAATGGGTATTAATTTTGACAAATTCAATTTTACGAATTCCAACGATTCGTCTTTTGATGGGCATCTAAATTTAAATGTTTTTCCGTATATATGAGAAGATACTTTTTAATTGATATTGCGAGCGTTTTTATTATCAGGATTACTCGCAAATTATACAAAAGCCTTTTCATCAGTACATCTACATTGGATCCATACGCTTATTAAATTTGAAAAATGCAAATAGAAGATTTAAAAACAAAAACAAGAAATGCAAAACACAAAGACGTAAGAGATGAAACACCGACCTAATAATGTCACGAGAGTTACTTATGCCAACTAGAGCCATTAATCAAAGCAAACAGACACAAACGCTCTACTCCAATATCGGATAATGTAAGCTGTCCAACCGCACTGGTGCGCTTATGAACTGATGCAAGATGAATTTTCGTTGATTATGATGACGTTAGCAATTTCGTGTCTAATCTTTATTCTAAAACTTCATCAATTTTAGTGTCACGCCGCAAAGGCCAAACTCTTATCAAAAAGATACAATAATTAGTTTTAGTCGTGCCTAAAAGAGTTTATAATTAATTAAGCGTAGAATCTCTTTCTCTCCAACCACCATTTTGTTGCAACATTTGTTGGTCTAAAAGCTTTTGAATGATAACTAGAATATTTTATTAAGAAATTTTATTTCGGTTAAATTTTTTAAAAAATTTATAACTAATTTTCATTGACTTTTTATTTTTCAAACCGTAAAATCATTTAAAAAGTAACGTACTGAATATTCTTTCCTAGTCTGTCCGTCCATATCCTTCACTATGAATCTCGAAAGTTAAGCTAAATTTGCCGAGAACTCTAAGTGGATGGGTGACGTATGACGAGGAGAGAGGCCAAGGCATCATACAGCAGTGTTGTTTTGGGGTTCGCACGTGCGCACGGATTTTTATTTCTGCACGTCAATTCTGTAGGTTTTTTCTACACAAGTACCCCTTGCTTTGATACAACGTTTCTGTTTCCCGTCATTCAGTGGGCAGGAATATTTGATAAGCGAGGGAGAGAAAAATTGGCAGGCTCCACAATGGATTGCGTTACTTAGCAATAACATGTTCTAAACCTGTCAAACAAAAAAACATTTTTTAACATTTTGACACATTCGTATTTTTCAGTTAAAATAGAGTATAAATAATTCAATATTGTTATTTGAAAAATTTTTAAAGTTTTTTTCTTTAAATTGCCAAGTACGTAAATTAAAAGGTTCATTGAAAATTATAAGTATTGGGAGATAATGTCATGAATAAAGATGCATTTAATGTCATTAACACATTTGAAAATGCACTCAAGTTTAAAACGTGCGCAAGCGAAATACTGTTATTCAACATAACCTTTTATTAATAATGAGAGTTAAATATTGTAATTAGATACCTTTTCAAATATTTAACGTATGCAAATCAACCTTGGATAAAACTTGGCTATGAGCATTTCATTTCGAAGCATTTTCAAAACAAATGTTCTTATTTTTGAATTGTTCAAAATGCAAACAACTTAATTCTATGAATCTTCTTTTTGAAATATTAAAGACACAAGATGATAAGAATATAAATAAGTACGAATGATAAATTTGGAAAGGAGAAAATGCAAAATGCAAATTTAGATTTGATATCCGAATTATTTATTAGGTCGTACATGAATAAAATTTAGTTATTCATGCTATAAATTTTCCAAGACCCCAAAATATTTACGCTTTCCTCAGCAATACACCCACAATTTTTTCCAAAACAACCTGAAAATCACACCTTATGATAAAAAAAAATCCAATAAATATTTTGCTTGCCCCCTAAAACCATAAACTTAAAACAAGCAATAATTTATAAAAAAAAAAAAAAAAAAAAATACATAGGCCCCATGTAATCTTAGGCACTGCTCTTCTCAGCAGTAATCGAAGGGCAGATGAAAGATGCGCTAGTCCATAGTTCGTCTAAATAATGAAGAGGTCTAGAGCGCCCGGAGCTCACGCCTATTGATATTGCATGACATCTCTCCGTGGGCGCGTGCATATTCTTGTAATATGCATTCGCGGCGGGCTTCTTTGTGCCATCCACCCACACAGCGAGGCTGAGCAAAAATTTATCGATCAAACTTTTCTCGGGGCGTTTTTACAACCCCACATCCTTTGCCCGCGTTGCAACAAGATATTTCTTTTTTTTTTCAAGTCTCGCACACTTAACTCGGCGATTGAAGGTTTGACGAGGCGCTGACTCTTGATTCCGCTGCAAGTCCCCCGCATCCGTTGTTGGAATGTTTGTTTCCCGGCGCGTGGCGTTTTTTTTCGAAAATCAACGGCGTTCCATTACACGACTCATCCGGCTCGTTTTACAGAGTCTGAAAATAGACACGGCACACGCACGCGGTGTAGTGTCGCGTCTCGCATTTTTAATCGTATTACACGGAATATAGCGGCCGACGCGTTCCACTCGGCCAGCTAACGCCAATAGAGAGACTTTATTTTAAAGCCTAAACGGTGAATAATGAATTTTCCTTCAACATTGCATTCGCGTGCCGATCGAATTGCGTTTCGAGGCTTGTCATTGAGAGACCGAGAATAGCGCCGATATAGACACGTCCGTGTGAGTGCGCCCACGTGTCTCTCTGCCTATACGCGCGCGCGCGTGTGTGTGTGCGTGCGCGCGCGCGCGAGGGTAACGTATTGTTCGACTTCTGTGTATTTCGAGCGAAATTACGTTAAGTCCGAAAATAATGCACACCACCTTCGTATTTGAAAGCGGCTGCTTGGAGTGCAGCCGAGCAATCGATCGGCGTGTCTGTTTTTTTGTTTTCAAGACTGGAGAAACAGACGCGTCGTAGAGAATAATCGATCGTATGGCGGCTGTGCTGCCGCTTTCGCGCGCTTATGTAACGCATGCAGGAGGATCGCGCGATCGTACATAATCGCGAGGCGCGTCTTTTCTCTCTCTCTCTCTCTCTCTCTCTCTCTCTCTCTCTCTCGGGAATAAGAGAGAAAGGGAGCCGAGGGGGTGAATTTAGAGGTACGAAATGAGAGGCTAGGCTCTTTTCCCCGTAAACGAGCAGGCAGAAGGAAGAATTCCAGGCACGTCTCGAGCAGGCGCGCGACGTACTCTACTGCGCCTTTAAGAATTACGCCTCCTCCCACCAGCCGGCAGGCTCCTTCTTTTATACTCCCCTCGCTCATTACCATCTCCGTCTCGTTCTCTCCTTCTCGCAACAGGGAGATGGCAGCTCGTTCGATTCCGGAGGTCTTCGGGCGGAGAGCCGTGTCCCCCTGTTGCTCTGCAGCGAAGCTCTCTGACTCACCTCCCCCCGCTCTTTTACCTGTTTTTCCCGCTCGGGCCTGACCCCCTACCTGGCGCGCTCTTCTATTATTACAGTAATTTTCTTGGATCTCCTATGGGCCCTCCTCATCCTCCTCCTGCTCGCCTCGTCTGTTTTTATGATTTTGGACTTTGTTACTTTTTCAAGTGGCGTTGCATTATTCGATGCTATCGGCTACTTTATTACCTCGGAATGTTGAAGTGAAGAAGATGGACCGTAATCCCGCTTTATTTATCCTCGGCTATGCATATTTAATCACATCCGCGCTATCGCTTTCTGCATCTCCGCGACACACGAGCTTTGAGGAGAATTAAATCGTCTTTCTTTTGTTTATCTCCTCTTATTTATTTATTTATTATTTCAAGCAGGTGTCCAAGTGCTCCGAATTCACGGGCCATTGCGTCAGACCGCGTGTTTATCGAATTTTCTCGCAATCTTCTGCGACCACGTGTTTCCACGATATTTTCGCTGGCTAGTAGCGGTCGAGAGGACGAGCGAGCGAGAGAGAAAGAAAAAGTTGGACGATTTGTAAATTTAGCCTTTTAATTGATTTGATTTATGCCAAGGGGCCTGCTGCTTTTATTCGCGCGCGCGCGCGGCAAGAAGAATTTTCAATTTAGCCGGACAAATGAATGGCTTAGTCATCCGGACTTCCTGTCTTTGAATGAAAGCACGAGGAGGAGAGAAAGAATTTTATTTGTCCAAGCATCCCTAGGCTCTGGAATATTTTAATTAAACCATACACGTAGAGATGCCAATGCACGTCCCGGCCCACCTCCTGCTAGCGAGCTGAAAATCAAAGAGAGGAGAGACGGGGGGAGTTTGTCTCGGGGGCAGTTTGCACTGTGCATCCGAGTTACCGGCGCATTTCCTTCTGGCGGCGGTGCCGGAGCCGCGCAGAGGGAAAGAGAGCTGCTCCATACATCTGTCGCTCGCTCACTTTTCTCGGGCTCTCATCCATTTGCTCGGCTCATCTGTTATTTACGACGTCTCCGTCGCCGGCAGTGTCGTGTCTGGCTTTCCCTTTTTTACAAAATTCTTTTTTCGAGCTCGGCCCAGCCCCCGCCGCTGCTTCATCTCCTCCACCTCCCATCGTCGATCCATACTCGACTCTTTGTTTCGACGCTTTCAACCCTTTCTTCCTCTCTCGCTTCTCTCGGGCTATCACCCTCCCTTACGCCCGCACCTATATGTACCGACATACACACACACACACACACACACACACACACAGCGCCTGCGCGTACGCACACACCCCTCTCGACCGTTCATTCACTCTTTCTTCCTCGTTTTTGCGCGACCTATTTCCATCTCGCTTCCTCCCTCTTTCTCTCCCCTGAATTTTCCTCCCTTTCTCTCTCTCTCTCTCTCTCTCTCTCTCTCTCTCTCTCTCTCTTTCTCATTTGCTCAATTGCATTTGTTCGTCATCTCTCTCCCCGGTACTCTCTTACACATATAGCGCTTTAGAGTGTGGAGCTTGGTAGATGCATATAAGTACATATATGTATATAAGTACATATATGTATATATAGTGTATACGCGTAGCGAAGGGTGTGCAACTGCAGCAGCGAGCGTCGTCATCAACGTGTTTGCCGCGACGCACACTCGTAAACACGGAGCCGGCTGCGCGAGCCGGCTCTACTCCGCTACACACCGCACTCTCCGTGTGCTGCTGCTGCTGTGCATTGCCGACTACTATAAGCTACTCCCTCCTCGTTCTATCTTTCTCTCTTGCCTTTCCTACACACGCACACAAGTGCCCATCCGGTGTACACCTCAGTCCCCCCTCTCCCTCTCTCACTCTCTCACTCTTTCTTTCCCAACTCAACGTTTGCCATTTCTTCTCTGTTCAGCAGCATAGTCGGCCGTCGCCTTCGCCGCTCTCTCTTGCACACCCGCACAGCAACTCGGTACACCCACGCTCCGTCTCCGTCTCTCTCGCATACTACTCCATTCATCTCTACCTTCTCTCTCCCTCCCTCTCTCTCTCTCTCTCTCTCTCTCTCTCTCTCTCTCTCTCTCTCTCTATTTCTTTTGCTCTCTTGTGCTCCGAAACACCGGCCTCGCGTGCGGCTCTCTCTCTCCCTCTCTGTCTTTGGAGCGCTAGTGTGTGTAGAGAGAAGCAGAAGGAGAGAGCAAGTGGAGTCGGTCCGGGGGGAGAAGTGGAGGGAAACGACGAGAGAGAGAGAGAGAGAGAGCAGCGGCGAGGGGGGGAGAGGTGTCCGGGTGTAAGGAGCGTGCGGCGGCGGCGGCGGCCGAGGGAGCGAGAGGGCGATAGAGGAGGCCTGGCAAGGTTTCCGAGCCGGGCCACGACTAGGCGCTGCGGTCGCATGGCGGCCGTCGGCTCTCAGTGCCTCGCGATCGGCCTCGCTCGGTGCGTGTGTTGCTCTCTGCGCCGCTGCTCCGGCCCAGTGTTTTTTTCTCTTGCGCACTCCAGTCTCTCTGCGTGCGCGTGTCTAAAAGCTCATAACGTTCCGTCCCTGCTCGTCGCGTTATCCTGCTGATTGTTCGTGCTGCGGCTCGTTGTTGCGCCGTTATTTGTTGTTTGTTTGTCGGACGTTGTTGTGCTGGTCAAAGTCGTGCTAGTAACAGGCTGTGTTTGGCCTGCCGCCGACGCTGCCAGTGTGTGGCGGGAGAGAGAGCGAGCGAGCACAGCGCCGACGCCCGCGCGCGACCACGACAATATATACAGCTATAGACCGCCCGTCTCTGTATACACAAGAGTGTCGAGGGAGATATAGAGTGCTCGGTGTGTAGTGCAGAGCCGTCGTTGGCTCTACGGCGACGCGCCTTTCCTACCAGAGCCGGAGATACTGCCGCTCTCGGTCTGCATCGGCACTCTAGCTAAAACGCGCCAGGGCTCTCCTAGAGAGCAAGAGGGGCCTCTCGTGCAGGTGCCGCCGGGGGACAACGAGGGAGGAGGTCGTTTAGCCGGCGCGGCCTTAGCCCCCCGGCCTCCGAGTTGCTGCTCCGGAATTTCGGAGCGGCCCACCGGCCCCCGCTCCTCGCTCGTAGTAGCTCGTAGTACGAGCCAGGAGTGGACGCTCGCGTCTGCCCAGTCGGAGATAAGCTGCCGCTGCTGCTCTCTAGCTACGCGTACGTGCATATTCGCGGCTGAAGAGTAAAAGTGTTTTCCGGACGTTCACCTGTCGGCCTCCCCTGCCCCCCTCGCTCTCCCAGCGCTACTGTCTAGTGTCTACTCACGGATCAACCCACACATGTAGTGCTTTGTTTTGGTTCCGAGTTCGGCTGCTGCTGCTGCTGCTGTGTTGCGCGCTCTACTCTGCCCTCGGCTATGGCTGCGTAAAGCTCTCCGGAGGAGCAGCGACAGATAAGTGCTGATGCCACCGGCATAGACCGAGAGACCGAGAGTGGGATAGAGAGCAACAATTTCCTCTCTCCGTCGGCCAGTACATTCGGAGCAAGAGGAGGCGGAGTAGGAGGAGGAGCGAGTTCTACACGACGTCCGGGAGGAATTCTGTGTGTTCATTGTGTGTCTGTGTGTCTCTGTGTGTGCTATATGTCTACGTATAATAGTGAGTGAGCAAGAGAGAGAGAGCAGGCTGCTGCTAAGGCTGCAGCCCGGTTGTGCACTGCGACCGCCGCCGTCTACTGCCTCATCCACGCTTTATCCTCGACGCCTTCGTCTTCTTCGTCTTCTACTTTTTCGTGCCAGTGTAAGTGTTTTTATCTCCGTCTCTCGACAGCGCCGTAGCTGTTCCCCAGCCGCCACCGCTGCTGCTGTTGCTGCTGCTGCGATTCCGTCTTTCTCTCTCTCGAGCGTAGGGTCTGCTGCAGTAGGCAGAGAGTGAGTGAGCGAGCGAGAGAGAAAAAGAGAGCCGCTCCGAGGCATCGGAGCAGAGGCTGATTTAATCGGGACCGTCGCTTACCGAGCCCCTCTCCCTCCCTCTCAATCCGGCGCGCGGCTGCACGGCAGCGTCCCGCGCGTCGCTGTCCGCCAGCGCTCTGCCTCCCTCTCCGGCCCCTCCGATCCCTTTCCCCTTCAAGTAACAAGTGCAACGGCCTCGCTTCATCTCCTCGCTTTCTCTCTCTCTCGCTCCGAAATATTCGCCGGCGCTCGTGTAGCCCCCCAGGTCCGAGCGTGCGCACAGGCTGTGCAGCACTGCGCTCATCCTGCAGCTGCTGCACCGGAATCTATACTCGCTAGGTGCATTTTCGAGATGACACCGGCTCGCCGATGATCGCGATCGGGAATTGTTACGGGGCGGTCGCCCATAGGCCGGGGGCCACGCGCCTCCAAAGCGGGGCATTCTCAATTACGCACTGGGACGTCGGTCGTTTGTTTTCCCCAGGCTCTCGGGAAGCAAAGATAGCGATGATTTAATTCGTGCTCTCACTCTCTCGAAGCTCTCTCGAAGCTCTCCTCTGCTCACTTTCGCTCGCCCGCTCGACTTAATGAAATTGTTAGAATTCGTCGGGCGCGTGTTTGTGTATCTGTGATTTATAATCGTTAGGAGGGGGGGGGCAGCCCCGGCCTATCTGCCTGATAATACGTCTTTCCGACTACTGATTGTTTTCTTCTACTTTTTACGGTCGCGTTAGCTTCTGACTTTTTTCTTTATTTCTTTTTTTGTTAATTCCTTTATTTTTTGTCTCTCGAGCTGATACGCCAGTCTTTCATAATAGCGATGAGATGTCTAGACGCTCGCGTGAATTAATGTTCCAGATACAACTGTGCTCGACGGATACGTGAAAAAACAAAACACCGGTGCATTCTTATTATCGTATGTATATGTGTACGCGCTTTTATTCGCTGATAAGAGTCACAAGGAGAAATGGAGGCCGGGTTATGTAGTCAAGAAAAGGCACTTGAAGAATATAAGAAACTTCTTGTGGCGAAGAGAAAATAAAAAACGATAAGAAAGGCAAGGGACAAGGAGGCCTCGAAATGTACGTGCCTTCCGTACGGGCCTATTGTGGGTGGGCGTGTGTATACCGACATCTATATATCTATATAGCTGCCGGTGCGTCTCTGCCCGCATCGCCACAGGTGTCTTAAAAAGTTAAGACTCACGAAAGTAGAGAAAGAGAGAGAATAGATAAACGTAAAAAGAAGAATAGCCGCGCGGCTATTTCTTCTATGCACCTTACGACAGGACGTAAACAGGAAAGAGTATGGCTTTTATAGTAGCACTAGCATAAAAAAAAACGAAAAAGAAAGAGAGAGAGAGAGAAAGAGAGATTTTTAAGCTAAAAGTTATATAAAAAAAGAAAAAGAGAGAGAAATGACGGAGTCGCATACGTTTTCCAGCGTAGACAACGCAGCGAAGCGGGACTTTGCCCAGCCGCCAACGTCAGTGTGTGCGCGGCGCATTTTCTTTCGAGACGCACGCCGACTTGGAGGTATAGTAGGAAAAAGTCGGGCTAGCGAGGGGAGCAGCTTCTTGCGCTATCACAAAGAGGCTGCCTGCTGTTATTACTGCTCTGCTGCCGCTGCAGCCCGTTGTTTTCCCTCGGCTGGCCACGCCGAGGAAAAAGAGAAAAAACCAGGCTTTTAGGTTATGTCCACGGCGGTGAGTTTGTGCGCGCGTAAGGGCACCTTTGACCTGTAGCCTTTTTTTCCGGCACTTCGTTGGCCCTTACGGCCGCTTTGACGGTGGTAATGGTTGTTTCAACGTCGAAAGAGGCCGGGAAATTCGGAGGGGAAATTTTGGGTTTAGGGTAGGTTTCAGTGTTGGCAGGGAGGGAGGAATGCGCTGGGCAAATATTTGAGCGAGGTGATCGGTGTTTGATAAGCGCCTTCGGTTTTTTTAATGATTTTTTTTTGTCTCGCTCGAGATTGGGGAAATGCGGAGCAATCGATCATGCAAGTTAAATATTTGTTGAAAAATTATCGTGTGATTATAAGCGCGTGCTCGTTTTATCTCTTCAACATATACTTTCATGTTCTAAGCAGCGATAAGAATTCAAAACACGTCGTTTGAAAGTTTTTAGTATTCCACCTTTGAAAACTTGCTTTTCTTTTTTAATGACGTTCCTTTATCTTTCGTCTCTCTTTGGTTTCGTGGTTATTCACCTGGCCCGCGAATGTCATTAGTCCGGTTGGGTTGAGAGAAAAATCATCGTATCTCTATCTCGATCGAAAAACCTGGGGCCGCGTGTAAGTCACATTGATACGCGTTATCTCCGGGGCACGCGCTTTAAATCAAGCACGCATTAGCATATAATCAAACAAGTGCAGCGCAATATCACACCTCGCTCGAGAACAATGACAAGAAAAAAGAGAGAAACAATTTTTAGAACACAACACACTTGGTGATGAGACAATGCCAAGTAGAATGGAAAGAGACACATCCGCGTTGGATCGATCACGAGGACAAGCCGTGCATGACACGCGGCGGCGGCCGCTAGCGCTTCCTCTCCCTCGCGCTTCGCGAAAAAGGGGAACTGCTGCTATTCCCGGCACCTGATCCTTATCTAATCGCGCACGTGCTCGTCTAGGCACTTTTTCCGGGCAACCGCTCTCGGGAGACTCATTCGCGGACTCGGCAACGAGACGCACCGGGGGACACGTGGCTCGCGCGTTAATATTCATCGCGATTACGCTTTTTTTCTTCCCAGCTGCGCAACTATTACCTCCCCCTCCCCTTCTCATGCGAGTTTCGCGCATCGATCACCTCCTTTCGCGCGGATTTTCTCGGATGGACGATTAAATCGCGATAGCTCGCGCGCGGTATGTGATATAGGCGATGCCGAGGACTGGAATGCCGATGTTATTTTACGTAAATCCCGCGTGGACTTTCTCCGGCGATAAAAAATGCATTTACGCCTCTTCTAATCCCCCTGCCGCCCGAGCCTCTTTTCTATCGCTCTTGATTTTTCTTGATAATTACCTTATTGGATAAGAGCATTGGCAATTGCGTAAGCTGAAAAAATATCTCGCGGTTTTCCATCGGAATCTTATCGTCGTATCGTAGGCCTGAGTCGATATATAACTTCCTCGATGATTTTGTAATTTCAATATGGATACCGCTCAATTAAACGAGATTAAAATCGAAAAGTTTCGAATCGATACGGCCAGACAATTGATAGTTTCAAATAGACTACAGGCTATAGCTTGATTCAAATCGTCGATATCGTAACGAACAAGACGCGATTGGGACGAAAAGAAAAAATAAAACATTCTTTATATAATCAAAGCCGATAACTCATTTGCAGGGAAAACCAACGCCGTAATTTTCCCCGGCCATTAAACATTAGACAATTACTCAAACAAGCAAGCGCGTTCGAACAAAAAAACCACGTCACGAATTTATTTCTCAAGCCGTAGCACGTATCGCGAGTCGTCTCGAACAATCGCTCCCGAAGCCCCGTAAAAATTTCCCAATGCCCTCGTCAGCATGAGCATCCTTCTTCCTCCAACTTTTCCAATAAACTGTCCCGATCGATTTTCCCATACACATTCTAAGACGCCGCGGCGCAGCTAACGAGCGCGGGTCGGCCCCGCTCCGGGCGGAGAATTCAAAATCAGACGTCCGCCTCGGGTTGTACACAGCGCAGGGGGAGAACGCTATCCGAGGAATTTCCCCGGCGCCTTCAATTTCCGCGAGCTGCGGAGAGGCGCGAGATCGAAGACGCCGCAGCAATTACGCTCGGGCGCGAGCGCGTCATTAACACTCTCCGCTGCAACGCGTGGCTCCCCGGCAAAAACCCGGCTCTCCCCCTCTTGCTCTTGTCCAATTAAAATCGCCGCGTGCGCTGGACTTCCGCGTCGCTTCGACGACACGCCAAGGAAACGAGCGCGCAGCTACTCGAGAAAGCCAGAGGGAAGCAAAGAGTCGGCTTGCTTTGACTTTTGTGGACGTATGCATGTGACGCGTGCTGTGGTGTTCCTCTGCAAAAGCCGAATAGAAGGGAGTGTGGGAGGCTGGATGTAGAGACGCGCTCTTGGAGAATACAGGGAGCCATGCGATTACGTGGCATCATAGCGGCGCCCAGGGACGTATGATCATTGAGCCGCGTTAAAGAAAAAAGAATAGTACGTATCGCCGACATCAAAGTGGAGAGTCTCTCTTTTCTCGCTGTCGGAGCTAAATCGTTTCCGCTGAAAAGCCATTCGGGCTTCTTTTGCTCTCGTTAATTCGTAATGAAGGATTAGGTCGCTCGGCTGGTCATTGACTACCGAGCCCGTGGCTCTCTATCAACTTGGCATTGTCTGACTAGCATGAAAGAAAAATCTGCTTCGAGACGTTTTAAATGTGCACGGGATGTACAACGGCGTAATTGGCTCTCGGGTCAAAGTAATTACCCGTCGATAGTAATAACGCGCGTCTCGCGTGTAAAGGCTATACCCCCGCTCGACGCACAAACTCTCCGCCCGAAGATGCATCCCCTTGCTAACAACATTACGCCAGCGATAGCAGCAGCAGCAGTAGCAGCAGCCGGCGTCAAGCCAGGGCAAAACTTATCTCGTTACACACTCCGTGTTGTGCGTTGGCCCAACAGAGAGTGAGCCAGAGAGGGAGAGAGGGAGGCGAGCTCCAACTTCAGCAGACGACGTCGCTCGCTCGGCACGTCATCCGTCAAGAGGAAAGAGCCAAAGCACCGGGGATATGCAGCCGAGGGGCGGCCCCGTCGTCTCGCGGCTCCAGTAATGCCATGCTCGGGACGTGCAGTGGGAGCTGGAGCAGTGCAGGCCAGAAGAAGCAGCGAGTCAGCAGTACCGCCGGCTAGTGCGCTGGAGGGAGGACGATGATGACAGTGGCCGGCCGAGGTACCAGCAGTAGCAGGAGCCACGGGTCGTAGTAGTCCAGAGCCCCTCCCCCAGCCCCCTGCCCCGCGCGCGCCTCCAGCGAGCATGTCGATACGCGTGAGCAACGTGTACCTGGTGCCGGGTGGCGGCGAGCCCGGCTCGGACATGTCGCCGAGCGCCGAGAACGAGCAGCCCAACAACCAGCGGCTCGGCCAGTACCACCACCACCATCACCACCACCATCACCAGAGCACCAAGACCGTGACCATAGTCGCGGCAGCCCCGCAGCGCAGCAACAGCCTCGACTACCTCAACTTCGAGGAGAAACGACAGATCATCGCCTCCTCCCTCTCGCTCAGCGATTTCCTCGCCCATGGACCCGCTGCCGCGGCCGCAGCTGCCAAGGAGGTCGCCGCCAGCACCGTCGTTATAGGTGAGTTTTACATTTTTCTTTTTTTTTCTACGCGTCTATCGGTAATAATGGCCGAGACTCGCTGGGAATTGAGCAACAATGACCCCCTTGTTTTCTGGCCCATTCAACAAGAAGACGAGCTTTATGTGTATTACGCGCGAGAGCCGAAGCTGTCGGATTAATGCGTTGCGTCAGCGCTTTATTAATGGCCTCGTGATTGAGATGTATAATAAGCATCGCATAGAGATAATAATGCGGTGATAATATTTGGGCTTTCACTACATAGACAGCCAGAGAGATATAAATATATATATGTAAAAAAAGACGTCTCATTAGCTTAAGAATGAACGTTTATCATTTAAACCATTTCCGGGCAGCATTATTCTATTATTGGACCGCCTGAATGGAACGTCTTTCAGCCCGCTAAAACTTTCTCGCGAATAGTTTCGTCCCATTCAGTCTGAGCTTATTACTTTTTCTTTGAGTCTATTGCGAATACAGCATTCGCAACACTAAAATTAAATTGATTGATACCGTTTTTCATTTCACCAACCCGAAAAACTATCTTCCCTACTTTTTAACAAAAGCTATTTCTGTCCAAACCTGGGCATTGCTTAAAAAAGAAAAAAAAGGGGAAAAGAAGGGCAAAAAGCAATCGGCAGACGTAATATTTATTTTCAATCTCTGGCAGCGATGAAATTCCGCAATCCTCGTCTAGCGTTTTTTCTCTCCTGCTCACTCTCTCCCGATAGCCGAGCTCGCAGGCATTCGCGGCCGCGCGAAACTCCATTATCTTATTCCCTATTCCCGTTACCCTTTTCCCCGGCGCGCTTAATCGAACGAGCTTACGGCGAAACACGTTTCTTCTCTCATTTGCCTGGGTAAGAAAGCCAAGCGAGAGACCGTGAAAATCGCTGCCGTTTCCAAAGCATAACCTACCCGGCAGGCGCGCATAGCGAGCCAGCAGCTACTCCATGCCGGCTAACACCCCATCCAGAGTAGGAGAGAGAAAAACATCCGGTTGAATTGACTTTTTTGCTCGACGCGGGCGCGCGAAATAAGAGCCCCGCACGCCGATTGCCTGCGCACCTGTTTCCGCATGCGTGCACAGCGGCACCACCCCGTGAGCTGTATATCGAACCCCGCCCGCGTGAGTCCAACAATAACAACGGTATTACATCCTCCGCGAGCTTTCTTGGATATAGTGGGAAACTGAGGATTTTTCAGCTGCGGAGTCGTGATGTTATTAGGAGAAATGAGCGGTCGCCAACAAAGGGCATGGGCACAAGAGAGAGAAGGATTGCTCCGAGAGCCGCATGCCGGATACACGTGGCGTTATCCGGGAGATTTATCGAGTCTCGCAATGTCGGCTTTATTAGTTGCTCCGCTGTGGGAGAGAGAAAAGATTGCTTCGGGCAAACTCTTGTGGATTCTGCCGGCTCGTATGAAGGGGGTGGCTCGGTGGGCTCTGGCGAAAGCCGGGGGCGAACGACGGGGGGAGAAAAAGTGAAATCGAAAATAGAATTCGACGCGCTGACTCTTGATTATAGAAGTGAAAAATTTACGGAAACGCTCGGCTGTCTATAGTCCGAAGCTCCTCGATAACAGTGTTTTTTTCTTCTTTTTTTTACCAATACCGTGGTTGTTCATTTTTTGTTTGTTTTCCTTTGGAATCGTTCTCGCACAGAGCGCCAAAATGAACGATTCTCTAGATTGAAAATTTTTTACCACTCTTTTATACGGCCTTTTACCCGTCATAAATACCAATTAATCGTTTTGCTTCAGCAAAAAATCCCCGACTGTACTGTATTAATTTTGCACTTGGGTGCATCGTAAATAAAGCACTCGACTTTTTATACGCAAAGATAAAGTGACAGATGCAAAACCGAAAGCCCCAACAGCAGCGGAGAAAATCCTCCCCCAAAACGAGTGGATCAATCGACTCGTAAAAGATCGCAGCAAATCCGATCGAAAGTGGAATGGGTCGAGGGTGGTGGGGGGGGAAGTGGAAAACGAGTTTCCGCCGAAAGGGAGGCGGCGAAGCGGACCAGGCCGAATAAAAGGAGAGCGTCAGGTGCAGTCTCGCCGACATCATTACTTTCACTAAACGAATCGCGCGTGCTGCACGGCTGCTGGTATATATAGGTTGTGCGCGAGTAGGAGGACGATCGCAGAGGAGAGCAAGGGGAATCCCTCCTGGTCGTCGCCTTTCGCCGGCGCTGCGCTCACCTTCGACTCGCGGAGTCAAGGAACTCGCAGACGCCTTCGAGTAAACACAGCCCCGGCACGGCTGCTGCTGCCGTCGCTTCGTAGCGCGAGACTTGCTCTCTCGCGTGCGCGTATAGAACAACGACCGATGCTCTATCGGCTTCTTTTTATTTCTATACGGAAGATTTTCCATGCACGTAGAGAGACTATATACCCTTTCCGGCTCTCGACTCGCTGCTCTCGTTGGGAAATCGCCGAAAGTCTGAGGTCTACCTCCAAGCGTTTCTTTTATCGTCGGCTTTTACAACGCCTAATGAGTTTTCGCGGCTTCGAATGGCTTATTGCTCGTTTCAGCTTGGCTATTTTTTTATTTTTTTTTTTTTCGTCGTCTTATGGGCGCAGTAGTGAAAATAGTGCAGCGCGTGTGAGTTCGCGTTATAATGCCTTTGCCGTTTTCCGGGACGAAATTAATTTGCCTGTTAAAATTGAATTATGTGCAATTAAGGGTAAAAAATGAACGGCAAACTTGGTGTTATTTAATTGCTTGAATAACTTTAATCTTTATACTTTTATTTTTTGTTTCTATATAATTGTGTGGCGAGATGGAGGACTGTGGTAAACTTGGTATATTTTAATTGCGATTCAAACGTTGTTTTCTTTGTCTAGGGAAAAATGAAAATTATAGATTAGAATAATTGTCAAGATTAAATAGATTTTCTTTTTCCTTTTCATTTTTTTGTTTTGTTTTATCGACAAGAAACGTGACTAAAGCTCCAGTCTTTATTATTCATATAATGTTCTTATTGAAATAAGTTAAGGCCGTTGAATAATATATTCAAGTAAGTCTGAATGTAATTATCAAAGGAAGCGCAATGAATAATGAGAGAAAACATTATAATCTTGAGGACAGATGGGCAGAAGAGGATGAGAGGGAAGAAGAAGTGATGGCGGTGGGAAATAAGAGGACTGCGAGGGTCGGGAGTAAAGTTTATTTCTTAGAAGCGATGCTACACTTAATGAGCTTATTTCGATAAGACGTCAAGGAGGGGGGTCTGGTAAACCGCTAGTTTTCGCGAGCAAATTCAGTATAAAAATGCTACGGCGACTCTCGTTGGCACTAAAACAAATTATACGCCTAGTAATGGCTTTAATTTCATTAAGTAAAGCCGGCAATCTTCCCTGGATAAACATTGTTTTACAAAATTAGTCACCAAACCCTCCTCTCCCCTTCAGCCTTCGCGAGTAGCGATGGTGAGTAATTAAAAATATATTTATTAAAGTTTATCACATAACTCAGCCAGCGGCACAAACATTATTAATTCGCCTTAACGACTCGCGACTATAAATAACCAGGATAATCACATTAAAAGCTGTGCGCCAATTCGAGCTTGCAAAATCCATATCACTAAAATCATAGTCGCCCGGAAGTTAAAAAAAAAAAAACTGAAAGAAGTAGGAATAATTTGAAAAATATAGTATCGCAGAGGTGGAGAGAAAAAAAAGATAAGCCTGGTGTTCTCCTCGATTCACCTTTACCGGCCGACGCATCCAATTAAAAGGCTAAATTAAATCGGTGGCTCTTCAATCAAGGTGCCTCGCTCCCCCTGAGCCTAGGGCTAAGCCGGCAATCAAGCCGACGAGGCCCGTGCAGAGTAGCGCGTGGTCGCTCGAGCGCGCTCTGGAAATTCCTCGGGAATTATCGGGAGGCGTCGGTCGAAATATCGGCGTGACAGTGGTCAGAGCGGCGCATAGTCTCGGGTCATTAGCGCTGGCCCCCTCCCCTCATCGTTAAAACTCGCGGACGTGCACAAGTACGGCGCTGTTGTAATACTGAGAGCCTGCGAGCGGAGATGGTACAGACGCTACGAGGCTGGAGGCGATCGGACGTCCGCGGGCCGCGCGCTCGGAGGAGAAGAGGAAAGGTCGCGCGATGTGCGCGTTGTACGTACGCCACTCGGATCGGACGATTCGCGGCCGGGCTGTGCGACGTTGCCGCATCGGCTCTCTGCTGATCAATCGGCCGCGCTGCCACCGCCGCCGGCCTGTGGATAGCTGCCGCAGCAGACATACGCCTGGCCCTGCATGTACGCGTAGCAGAGTATTTCGTCGTTGCCGCAGCAGCAGCCGCTTATATCGCGCTCCTCGATCTCGCGACCGCGCCCCCCCCCCTCTTCTCCCCATCAGCCCATGAAATATCTGCAGCTTGCCCTTTTTTCAGAGAGTGAAAGTCAAGATCAGTCGTATGAGTACAGCAGGAGCAGCTGCGGCTTCTGCCAGTATTATTTTCGCTCCCCCGGGTTGAACGTCTTGTTCGCGTACACGTCCCGCTTGGACGAGCTCGTTCGCATGCCGGGCGCTCTTCCACTTGGCCCAAACCGCTTGCTCCGTTCTCCGCGTTTTTTTCTAAACGCCCGAGAGCTTCGTCTCTCTTCCTCAATATTCCAGCTAGCTTAAAAGCCGCCAATAAAACTCGATTTTACGAGCTTGAGATCGACGCGTGTTTTCGCGCAAAGCAACGCAGCAGCAGCGACGGCATCAAAGCCGTTTCGCAAACCTCTCCCGATCAGGCTCGCACAAAAGCGCAAGAAGAGCCTAAGCACCGAGCAATCTCACGCGATGCACGGGGTAAAAAAACGGCGCACCGCGCGTTCGTTCTGCCCCTCTTACAATCCAGCTGTGTATGCATACACAGAGCGATGAAGACGAGGGCAAATCAATCACCGAGGCCGACTACTAATTTCCCCCGTCTATGTGTACAGCCTGGCCCCTGAGCGTGACGCAAGCATTACCTCGCACGGCTAGATGAGCAGCTGCTATATACCTGCGAAAGCCTCTAGTGCTTCTTCTTCTCTTCATCTTCGTGGCGTCGCGCTCCCTCGTGCCTTTCACCTCTCTCTCTCTTTCTCTCTCCTGCGTCTCTATGCTTACTCCGCGGCACAGCGGCTAGTGTTTGGCGCCGAGCTATACATATCCGGAAGGTCGCCGCGATGGAATTCCCTTCCACGAGGGGGTCCGCTGGTAGCCCCGGCTTTGCACGCGATACCTAATGTACGGCTCTCGCGAGATAGCTCTCATCCACCGCTTCGAACAATATTTTCCCCCTGCTCCTCCACCTTCGTTTTGCGCTTCTTTCCGGACTCTTACCGCGCGCACTTCGATTATGGCTGTTGGATTGAAGGATGAGCTCTTCCGAGTTGCAAGTGCTCGCGCACGTTTTCCGCATTTTCGTCCAAAACGACCGGCAAGCTCCTCCATCGAGGTACATGCACGACGGCCGTTATAAGGGCTGTTTAGTTTTCCCCCGTTGTTTTTCGCTCTCGGAGAGTGATTTATTGGAATGGCCGTAATGATTTAATAAGCACTCCCGGGGCCTTATCATTGCGCGACGTCGAGTCGCATGTGCGCGCGCGCGTGTGGTCAATAAAAAAGAACAAAAAATCGGACGTTACGATCGCGGTGACTCGGTGGAACTTTATCGTTGGTTAAATAACCACGGCTCTGTTATAAACGCAATCTCGCCGATATATATATGTAGTTATTCAACGAGTTTAATTTTCAGATAGGCCTGTGTAGGTGCGTACACGCGCCTCGTTTTTGCCGGAGTTGCCGTCGTTATTGTTCCTGGGAACGGAGGCCGAAAAAAAGTGTGATTAAAAGAGTAGGCGCGAGGGGCTAATTAGTACGGGAACAGGCGTAGTAATACAACTATGATGCAGAAGCAAAACGCTCGCGTGCATCCTGCAATTAGGCGAACGAGTACACATACAACGCGAGCCGGCAATAAATACCCAATTAATATCCTCTCATTAAAATTTAATAAATTTCGTATCTCCAGGAGGGACGTTGTCGTGCGCCCCCGATACACACTTGCGCGCTCGCCGGGCAGCGAGTAACGCGGAGGTGCGATAACGATAAAACTCGCTGTTTAATTGGGGCCTCAGGATCGAGTTTTCCGAACGACATCCATATAATTGCTTTATTACTCAAACGCGCTCATGTAGTTCCCCCGCCGCTTTTGCCCGTATCACGAGGCACGCATGTTCTTTTGCATGACACGAGAGAGCCGCTTGGACATTAGCGTGCGTTTCGCATAAATCGTAGGAAGGCGCTTGCACAAATCCTAACGATCCGCCTCGCACCTAAGCTCTCTCGCGGGCAAAGAGAGCCGCGCGCTCAAAGTCGCTCCATCATAATACGTCAATCAATAGGTAGCCGAGCCGTATGACGGACAACGATGCGCCGGGCATCGCATCGCGCCTATCTCCCGGCCGGACTTATCTCCGCGATTGGCCAAGCAGCGGGAAAACCTCGGGCGGCTCCGTCCAGGCTGCCCGCGCGGCCGCCGCCGAGGCGTGGCAACAGCGCGGAAATCATTCATCGAGCCGCGTAGACGCGCAGCAGCTACATCGAGCTCTCCCTCGCAGCACCGGCGGTCTCTGCACGCCGTGGAAGAGGGAGTCGGGCCGCGGCAAAAAGCGCGGAAAACAAGGAAGGGAATGCGCGCCCGGACACCCTCCGGCGCCGGTTGGCAGAAATTACCCAGAGCTCTCCGCGTACACCCTCGGCGCTCTTCTGCTGCCGCGGCGTTTTTGCGCCTTGGGCCTCGGTGATTAACGAGCGCCCCGCTCGATTTCCGCTCGGCAATGTTACGGACAGCGCTGAGGTGTTGCGATGGAATTTTCGTGGAGAAGGGAAGGGGCCAAAGGCTACTCATATCCGTACTGTCGAATGTACCAAGACACATGGAGGTAGAGAAACCCGAGTGAAATGAAGCTGCGATTATTACGAAATTCATTTGTACTCCGGTGATCGATTCAAGTGACCTGTTACACGTCCTCAGGATTATTGCGTCTGCGCGTCTGTGTAAATTTTGCTTCATCACGATGTTTTTCAAAGAGGCCAGGGAATCACGCGGTTACGTCATTGCAGAAGCAAAACGCGCGGCTTATATGTTTTTGAAAAAGTGAAAAAATCGGAAAATCGTAGGTATGCTGGGAAAAGGGGCATTCGAGTGCTGGGAAGCTTTGAAGTAGCGAGAAAAAAGTTTCGAGAGAGCGAAAGAGAGAATAAGTGCTCGGGAGTAAAGAAAATTCGCGAAATCGAGACGTGAGAGTAAAAAGTAAGGAAGAGGAGTTGCAGGAGAAGCGCAAACTCGCAGTAGCAGAGCCTGGATTTTCTGTTTACGCGAACTTTCGCCTCGATTAATCTTTCCTCCCGGAGTCTCGGGAGGAGAGAGAGAGAGAGCGAGAGAGAGAGAGAGAGAGAGAGAAACAAGTGCCGTGTAGACTGTCGCTCATTCTGCACGTGATAGACGACGGACCTGAAATCACAGGGTTGATTCTTTTTTTCCCTTTCCCTCTTCTTCCCCTCCGCGCTTAGCCACGTCGAAGAAGTTCAGCCTCGGCTTATCTGCGCTTATCGGCTTGGCCGCCTCCGTCGCTTGTCATTTCGGAGACTATTTCGACGCGTCCACTCGATCTCGCCTCTGCCCGGCGACCCGCGTGTACACGCACAGAAGCACTTTCGGTTTTAACTTTTTCTATTAATTCCCAGCGGCATTCCACGCGACCTACACTGCTACCTTGGCTTATTTATGTCGCAGGTGCCAGATGATAATGTAGGTTTTATTAAGCTTTTCTGCATGCCGGACAACTGCCTTTTTTTAACTTTATGAATATAAGATTAATATTTCAGGCTTATCTTTTGATAATACTGTGACGAAGGTGCGTCGTAGAGGTAGAGCCTGCCAGAACTAAATGTTAATTTTAATGCCGCTGACTCAGCAGCGAATGTTTATCGTGAATAATAAGTGAGATTTTTTAATAGTCGCACGACTGTAATCGAAAAAGATAACGTGTTATTAAGGAAATATGAGACAAGTCTATCGTCTTGGAGCAAAAAGCCATGATTATTTAATGTTGTTTCTGCAAATATTAATTCTCCTTGTAAAAACATTTGCCGAGAGTACGTGGTTTCCTATTTGCGTGTCTCACGACGTTTAGAATGAGGTGTAAAATATTTATGGGCTAAATACAGGCTTGAACCTGTTTTTCTTTTATTGTCAAAAGCGATTACTAATTGACGAAATTAAATCGAAGCGTGTGTTCGCGCACGACACCGTTAAATCACACGCGCTCCTTTTTTGTTATTTAAGCACGAAAGAAAGTATTTGCTCATCACTTCCAAGTAACAGGACAAACTTTCGTTCCGTGTAATCCAGATTATTTTCCAGTAGATAAATAAAAAGTCCCATTGCCAGCTAAACACTTGTAACTTTTACAACAACAAGAACCATTGCGCGCTTCGTCCACTTGAGTCTCGTCGGTGCACCTCGTCAATCGCTTCTACACACGCACGCACACACACTTGAGCTACACAAATAACCGGATAGAACTAGACGGACTTCCTGTGTCCGTGTATCTCTCTCTCTCTCTCTCTCTCTCTCTCTCTCTCTCTCTCTCTCTCTTTAGCGGGAGTATACGTCCCGATAATTGCACGGGACTCTTCCATTCTTAAATAGTATTCCAGCATTGGATCTGGCGCACAATGCCCCGAGGCTCGGCCAATTAACTTTTAATTTAAATTGGCCCCCAACGCTAAATGGCACGCTCTCCGGCTCTGTTTACACGTGGCCCCGCGATACACTCACTCACCTCCTCTCCCCTGCTCCACCCTCCTTCCCCTTTAGGAAAAATGGCTTTTCCTCGATCTCGCCCGTAGTCCCGTGCACGCGAAACGGGCACGGCTCTCATGGAAAATTCATCCCCTCATTTCGCGGCGGCTTTCTGTGTCGCGAGATACACACGGCTCCCCGCATTCGGCCGGCCCCCGGGCAGCTCTGAAAAATGAACGAGCTAAGCGTCTCCGGGCTGCTTCTTCTACTGCTGCTGCTGCTTCATCTTCTTCTTCCTCTTCTTTTTCTGCTCGATTCCTTTTCTTCTTTCCCTCCGTCCGGGCCTTGACCGTTCAGGGATTTCTAGTTTCGGGCGATCATTAGTCCGTCAAGGTTCCTCCACCCCCCCCCCCTCCTCCTCGCCCCGTTTACGTGGCTACAGACTCTCGCTTCTCTATACCGAGATGAAAACCTGTTTTGACGTATATACGCGCGCAGACACGCGGGGCTCGCGTATATACATCTCGACGAAAACGTTGACTCAGAGAGGCCACTCTCGATGGGCCTTCATTTCTTCCGAACGTTATTTTGCCGCAGCTATTTCTAACTTTTTCGCTTATCGAGCTCTGTTTTTTTTATCTGCTCTTACGTTGATCAGTTCCGTCATGATATTTTTATTCGAAAGCCATCCGGTAGCATGAGAGACATTTACAAAGAAAATAAATACTGACGTCTACAGCAAAGTCGAAATAAACGAATTTCCTTTTGGATCTCAGCTGGCATGGACACTTGTTGATAGGCTAGTGGAAGTTTTTGCTAGGCTCAGTCCTGGCACAATGGGCCCTAGAACATAGACAACCGAGCGTTTATGAGAGAAGAGAAAAAAGGAATGACAGTGGGGAGGGGGAGAAGTCGATAGTGGCTCTCACCGACAATGGATGATTTACGAGCCGGCGCAGACAGTGGCTCCCGTTATAAACCGCGCGAGTCTATCGCTCTCGCGGACGTTTGGCTGTCCACGGATTTCGCCATTCGAGCGCGACACCCCGATCCCTTGTACAGCCGCGCCTCGAGGAATGCGAAGGCTACACGCTTTGCTGTCTGTCTGTGCTTTTTTTTATTCTCCCGATATATACGACACGGCGTTTGAGCTGTACGGGAAAGTATCGATGGGCTTGCCACCGTACGGCAGTCTGGTATATTTTTCTCTCTCCGCTATACAACGCGGAATATATGCGCGGCATTTCACTTTGTTTTTGCGTCTCTGTAGTTACGGGCATTTTTGGCAGCCGGGAAAAATTGAAAAAAATCGAGAGAAAGAAGAGAGTTTCGGAAAAATAAGGCACGAGAAATGGCAAAAAGCTAATGCCAGAAGCCGGCGAACGAGGAGGAGAAGGCGCATTTGGCTAATGCATGCACTTGGGCCTCGAGGGGAAAAAATTCAGTCCGTACGCCGCAACCGGTAAAATATTTCGTATTTCGGTCGGGGAGAGCGGAGCCGTATGTGTGCGCGCACGCCACTGAGGAAGAAAAAGACGAGCGCGTTCGATCGACAGGCTCGTAGAGGAGACTATGCGCCAGGGAACAAGCTGGCTTTTTCGCTAGACGCGAACCGAGTGCGCCCGCAAAAACTAGCCATCTCGCTCTCCCTCGCGCCGAATGGTGGCTGCATCGAGAGAACAGCAGCTCGCTCTGCTGTTCTCTCGGCAACTTTCGAGAGCCGCGCGCGTCTCAGCGCCCAGGATTTCGGTCTATCGATCGGCGTTTGGCCCCGCGTAATTTTCCGGCACACACGCGAGAGAGCCGGCGTCCCCTGCGCCTGACGTGACCGTCCCCCCGTTCGTTCCGGCCGCGCGGCACCGCCAGCCGTTCCCTCCCCGGCCCGGGTGTGTACACGCGAGCCTCTGTGCCTCCGCCAAAACGGAGCAGGTGCAGTCGATCGGCCTGCCCAAGACGCCGAGCAGCTGCTTTCGCCAACAGCCCTTCTCCGCCGCCTTGTACACACCCACCCCTCCTCTTCCGATCGGATATTACTATGCGCGGCTCCTGCAGCCTGCGCTTGTTCTTTACTTTTCAATACTCCGACACTTTCACGGATCTTCAAGTGTTGAATTACAAAGAAAAGTAGTAGCCGACACTAGGTGAATTTTTGGTGTATTAGTTAAAGATTTTTTTAGCAATATTTTCTTTTTTTCAATAGTATGCAATTTCGCGTTGTATACTCGTGAAAAAACCTTAAGGGCATGCCTTAGTCCTATCCTAAAACCATAGTTACCGACATATTCGTATTTTACAGTATTCGACATGAATTCACATATTTGTCAAATTTTTT
>JAPYYQ010001490.1:0-27964 GCA_030522585.1 Anagyrus pseudococci
TGTAACAAATATTTAAATTCACGACGAATAATGTAAAATACGGTGTAGGGATCTACACCGATCTAAGGCATGCCCTTAAGGAAATATAATGTAATCAGATTTCAAGCTTTTACGCGTACTGAAATTTCAATCTCCCGGGCGGAAGAACAGCACGATGGCCCTAGTTGTGTGTCTTTTCATCGCGAATATAAAAAGAACGAAATCTAATAAAATATTCCCCGGCGCTTTTATCTAAAAATTTTCGAAAATATGAATTCCGCACAAATACACACCGCGGCGGGGCGGCAAAGTGAAGAAGTCGAGGTGGAAAAAGAAACAGTCGCGCGATTGTTTATTCAAACCGAAATAATAGTTTGTCCAAACAGTAGAGCTCTTCTCGCTTATATAATATTTAAAATTCACAACTGCATCTCACCCTTCCCCTCCTTACCCTCCCTCTATACCTCGTTATAACCGACAAAAGCGTATTTACATTCGAAAGAGACAGAGAGAAAAAAGAGAATACGACATATGCGCTTGAAAAACACAACCTACTTTATAGTCGAAGAAAATAATAAAATTCACGTCGACATTTGTTCACCGCGTGTGCGGATACAAAGCGCCAAGCGTGTTTTTCTCTGTCGAGAAAAATCGAAATAGAGAGAGAGAGAGAGAGAGAGAGAGCGCGAGAGACGTGGAGGCAGTGCAGGGGAGGAGAGGTGGAGGGGCGTAAAGTTAAAAGCAGGCCAGTGTTCGAAACTGGATCAAAGCGATAGAGCCGGGCGTGCATGCAACGACAGGACACGTTAGTGTATATAGCTGTAGGTGCGCGGGGACAGGCTCGGAACAATGGGAATGCCATGGCAATGAACAACGCCCTTGCAATGCCGTTGCATTTCGCGCTCGGGATTTTTCCCGGGCGGCCGCTCTGATTGTGCCGGGGCTCTCGGCTCTCGGCCGACGCGGTAATTAGGCCGCGACTTTTTCGTTGGCCAATAAAAACTTTAATTTGCTTGGACGTCGACGTGGCTTTGGACGAAGCCGAAAGGCTCTGTTGCAACAAGTATTCTCGGCTATTGCTGATCTCCAAGCTATTCGCTCGATACGTCTGTGTAGGTGCTAGGAGTTGAAGCAAGTTTACTCGGCCGTGTAGGTCGCTCGTGCGATGTTGGAGATTCGGCGAATTAGGTAAAGTTGACTTGATCGATCTTTGCCAGATGAATTTTTTGAGCTAACCAGGGGTTATTAACAACTACGTCGACGCCGGCTATTTTTTCAACTTGCTCCTCAGATTCTTTCTCCTTTCAATAGCCCAAGAATTGCTTTTTCACATGAAAATGAAGTCAAAATTAACTTCTCCGCTCTCTTTACTTTAGCTAAAGTTTCCAAAGGAACGTTTCAATTTAAATACCTGAAAAGAAACTTTGAATCGAACGGAGTAGTTTGTTCTGTAATTTATGTGTTGTATATCAACCTGTTAAAATGGTCTATGTGAAAACGATAACTTTAACGATGCATTTTTTTATGCCCTCGTAAATGTAAAAATGTAAATTAATACCAATGTTTTTCTGCAAAACACCATTAATCTTTCAACCCTGGGCAATTAAAATTCAAATAAAGCTAAAGTCACCTAGACAATAAAGTCAATAGATGCTAAATAATTTTAACACGTTTTATCTCTTCAAAATTTTACAACTCACTCAAGCCGCTTTTTGTATTAACACATGCTGAAGCGTGTTAAATCGACGATAGGCGCGCGAGAGCTGAAATAGCACGCTTACAGTGCATAAACAAGCTGAACCGAGGCTCGGAATACACATCTCAAAGTGATTGGGATAAAAATTGTTGTCTGCCGCGCATGAAAATTCAGGCCCGAGTAATGTATGCTAATGCCATAACAGCGTCATCCATAAAGCATGAACATTATTCGAGTCTCGTGCTTGCACTGGCGTGGCGAGGGGAAGAGGGACGGGGGAGGCGGGGGGGGGGGGGCTCGGCTTCACCGCAGACACTCGGTGCGAATCGCTACGGATCGATTCTCGATCCTCCTCTCACTCGGCGCGAGAGAAGCCCGGCTATAATAATCGAACAAGATTTCCCGCGAGACGACGCTTATCAAAAGCCCGAGGGCCGCTTATCTTTATGTAAAACGAATTTTCGCGGCTTATCGAGAGAAAGAGAGAGCGAGCGAAAGAGGAAAAGGGAGCAGGAGAGTGGGGAAGCAAACACCGCGGCGAGCTGGCTGGTCTTGAGGCCGCGTGTCGCTTTATCCTCCGCTTCCGCATTATCCCCCTTTCTTTTATTCCGCTGCTCTGTGCGACGATGGAAAACAATGGGCGAGAGGGAGTAGGCCTTTATCATTCGCCACACGCAGCCTCGCCCATCTCTCCCTCTCTCTTTTCCTCCTCCTACGCCCTCCTCCTCCCTCGGCTTCGTCGCCTATAAGACTAATCTCGCAGGAACGAGCTTGGCTCGAAGGGCTAATTGAAAGTCAGCTTGCGCAAAGTGCCGGCGGCCCGCGGGGCCATTGTGCTGCGCCCCCTCGTATACTGGCTTGTGCCCGTAGCGCAGCCGCACACATCCACGTTGCGCATAGCTGGCTCGAGCGCACCAAGTGCCAGCCTTATGTTTTTCATGCGCAGCAGCCCACGCGGCGCCGGCACTACTATATCGTTATTGCTTAGCGATCCGAGTACTACTCGTAAGAACATACCATGGCTTGCCCCAGCAAGGGGAAACTGGCAAATCTCGCCTATCCCGGGGAGGAAATTAAAAGATGGAGAGATTCGACTGATTGATAGGTGTTTATTTTGTGCAGCATACACCCCTGAGCAGCGATATAATGCGATTATTAGTTCTTGGCGCTGACGTAAAGTTTCGGCGGGATGAGCTTTTTGAAATGGAGTTTTTGTTCTATCGAGTAGTTTTCGCGTTTTCTTCCACAAAGCCGCGTAAAAGTTAAGTGGGAAAGTTGCGTTTTTCAAGTTATGTTAATTTATATTTTCCGAGCTATTCCGAGTTTCAAGTTTTTCGGGCTGAATTTCAACCGTTAAACTTGCGCGAATATTCATTATTCTGCATTATACGGAAGGTTTCGTGTATCTGTTCTTAAACTGAACTTTTTTTTAAAAAAACTCGAGAGTTTTCTCATGCTTTGTGATCGCATAATTATCCAAGTATCATTAAATTCATTCTTTTACTAAAACACGTTAATTTACAAACTTTCTTGTCTCATTTTCCTGCGTATCCCGTGGTTTTTCAATTTTATAATTACTGCGAGAGAAGATATTTAGAATGAAATTAAGAACTGCAGAGGGAAGCTTCTCCTAGTCGTAACTCGAATTTCTGTGCGCGCACTTTTTTTTTCACCCCAGAAGTCAGGTAGAAGCGAGCCACCCCAAGGTTATCGATCCGCCGTCTTCGTCTCTTTCTCGAGCAAAGTTTCAGAGTGGCGTTAGCAAATCAAGGTAGTTTCTCGACTCTTCCGAGAACTTGTCTAAAGAACCAAGGAAGTTTTTCATTTTTTTCTTCCTTGGAAACTGCTGCAAAATTTCATAAAAGACAAACTTTATCCAACACGCGTCTCCATTTTGTCTGTTCAAAATATACATATCCTAGCGTACAAAATATCCAAAATGATAATGTATCAAGAGCTGAAAAATTAAAGTTGACATAAAAAATCAGTTTGAAAGCCGCGCGGAAATGCATTCACCGCGTACAGAAAAATCCCATAACGTGCCAAGTCTCCGCATCAAATACCATCCAAGCCGTCCAGCAAAGAATCCCTTCCCTCTCCAGCTGGACCCATCCAATTTATACGCAGATCCTACCACAAATCTCGTCTGCTCTCGGCTCGAGAGTGAGCGAAATAGAGAGAGTGGGCAAGCGATTTCTCGCGTCTGGCGAGCTTAGCGCGAGATTTCGAAGATAAAGCACGAGTGAGAGGGAGTTGGCGAGAGAGAGAGAGAGAGCGGAAGGAGAAGAAGACGAAGAAGCTGGAACATGGTTCGCGCGAGGGTGACGGGGCCTCCCGTGCACTCGCAACAGAGACCGAGAGACACGGCCCGTGGGATTTTCTCTCGCTGCTCGGCTTTCCCGCCGCGGCGCCGTTCTACTTCACGGACCGCGGACTCGTCGTCTACTACGATATTGCGTCGCCCGCTCTCTTCTATTTTAAGTCTCGTATTCCGCGGAACGGCCAATTCGCTCCACGTACAGCAGCACACCGGTGTACAGTACACGCCAGTGGCCTCTGGCTGCGAGCAAATATTTGCCCGTTTATTCATGGCGGTATAGACTATTGTAATGCTTTCGCAATTGCCGGCCGCGACTTTACGGCTAATGCGATTAAGTGCGTATTAGCATTTCAAGGATGTAATTATTAGCCGCCCTACAAGTACCGCAGCAACAGCAGCCGGCTCGCCGCCGTATAATAAAGCAGTTTGACGCCGGAGACGCTTGACCGCAAGTCGCGTCGTTATAAAAGCTGCTTCTAATCATTTTAGTTTGGCGCACGAGCATTACACGGCGCCTGCGCTACATATATAATTCGACGCGATTAAAAAGCCAAACATATGTTGCGGTCATTTTGAAGGGCCGCTAGGTTAAACAATTTGACGTGCGCGCCTTGTAAGTTGTCTCCTGCTAAGCGTACAACAAATGATCGGGTTTGCCGTTCATTAAACCCGACTCTTTTCATTCAGCGCGCTCGCGAGGTTTAATTGAATTTTAATGTTTTCTAATGGCCAGGCTTATTGTATCGCTGTGTGTGCCTGTGCAGCTTGTTGCCGTTTCCATATTAAGCTCAAGACGCTTAGTTTTTAACGTTCGAAGAATTATTATGTACACTCAGCTTTCCATTGTTCCCGCCGAGCGTCTATTCTATTCGACGAGTGATTTATTTCGCAAAACGTTCAATCTTATCTCTTATAAACTCGATTACGCTATTCCGCTACCTACTTTTCCGCTATTTTTCAAACTAAATAAGTCCACGTCGTTTATTTACCATTGCGTACGCAAAATCGAGCGGTTATCTCTGGTTTCGTAAATTAAGCTGTCGGTTAAATGGAGAAAAACAAAAATTAATAATCAAACGAAATTATTCATAGCTGTCACTAGCAGCAGCTGAAACACACACAGACGCACATGCACACTTGCAGTCGGCAAAGAGTAGTAATAAATCTCCGAAGCTTACATGCGATTGAAAAGTTAAGCTTCTCGCTCTAATAAACTTGAAAAAAGGAGCAGCTCGAGAAACCTGTCGCTTATAAAAGGAGTCGAATCCTGTAAGTCCACATGCCCCGAGCCCAGCCCCCATGCTCTTTTCAAGCAAGCTTTCCGCAAGTCCTCCCTATACATATAGCTCTCTCACTCTCTCAAGTTCAGCCGCGTGCACTAGTTCAGTGAATTCACTTTCGCATTATCGCAGCCCGGCGATCTGCCGAGTCTATTCCCACGCGTCAATTGGCCACGCGACTCTCCAGCTCTCCTCGGCCCAGCCGACTAATTGCAATTGTGCGTGTCCCGGCGGAGGCGAGCAACGATCTTGCCCGGCCGATCCGGGAGATTACATTACGCGGGCATGACGGAGGAAAGTTGTCGGGCGCGAGTGTAACTGCAGCCCCGCCACGCAGTACATGCTCCGCTAATAGAACAGAATATTAGCAAGTGCCAGCCCTCCCTCCCCGGGCCTCCTCTGGCGTCGGCTCGTTTCGTTCTTCCGAAGCCGCACTGTGCTCTCTGGAGCGAGGGCAATCGCCGAGGTCTACTCGACATCGAGGATCCGAGGCGCACGTGCGCGAGAGAGCGGCTTTTAACTTCTCTTTAATGCTTGTTGCCGCGCGCGAGCGAGGCGTCGTGCTCCCTGAATTTGGCGGTAATGCAGCGCAGCACTACCCGCCAAGGCAAATTATAATGGACTTTTGCCTGGAGAGAGACCGAGAGAGTGAAAGAGAGAATGAGAGGGAGAGAGAGAGAGAGAGAGTAGAGCAGTACCCCCAAGACTTGTTTCGCGAATTTAATTGGATCTTCTCTTTTGAGACGCAATTATATTCCGAGACGCCAGCAGCTCCGCGTGATGGAGTGAGAAATGGAGGGGAGGCACGCTGAAACGGCGTTACGCGTCCTCGTGAGATTTATGAAGCCGGAAAATGCGGACGGATGCGACAAAAAAACGCATAAGCAATCTCAAAAGCTGCGTAGAAGGTTATTACGCCCAACCAACCGACATGTTTTAGTAGATGGCTTGTAACCAGATTGCGATTGCTACAGCCTGCAAAAGCGTTATTAAAAGCCGGCGAGGAGCTAAAATAAATATAGCAAAGAGGGAGGAAGTGTCTGAACGACTTTGGGGCGTCGCCGTTCGCGCGCTAGTCATTCAGTCCTAATCGAAATTCGCAGTATGTTTTCGCCGGCAGGTCTATGCGCGGAAGCGAGAAAGCGCCCTGATTATCGCGCCCGCGCTTGTTAAACTTAGGACGACGTCGTCGAGCGAATGTCAATCTAGCCTAATGCGGTTGAGGGGGGCCTACTTTGAATCGAAAGTGAAACGGGCCTGCACCGGCCCCGGGAATTCATAAGTGTCGGGGAGGTGAAAGGTGGCGAGAGCGGACTGTCGGCCGTAGGCTCGTGTCCGGCAAAAGAGTGCAGTTATTCGAATTGGATTGCCGGAACGCGGTAACGAGAAAGCAAGCCCCATAGAGAGCTGTCTTAGCTCCGGCTGGAATATTCTTTTCCCTCGGCTCAAATGCAACGTACACTTTGGCGGCCGAACGATTTTAGGAGAGAGATATAGAGCATGGGCATGCTGCCTTTTCGTGGATGATGAAATGCAACGACTGCGTTACGTCGGCTTGCGCGAGAACACTTAACCGTTTATTATCGGTTATTGGGCTTTTAGTGGACTTTTTCGGGATAGCTTAATTGTTTTACGACCGGTCAGCGTTTTAGTTGATTGGTTAACATTCCTTTATTCATATTTTTTGTAATATAATTGCAATTATTGTTTATCCTGGTAAAAGTATTGTATTATTACCTTTATGTATTACGTACAAAAGAAATAGATATCGACCTATCTTATGTGTAATGGAAATTTAATCAGTATAATCGAAGCCAGAGTGGAACCGCAAATCTGAAATAAAAGGCAAAAATCATTGGCAAAAGCATTCGCGTGCAAAATCGAAAACCACAAACTGTTAGCAATAGCGCGATAAATCGAGAAAAAACCCTCGAGAGCAATATAACCCGCGCTCGCGGGAGTACGAAAAAGCTTGAAAAATAAAGCAGGACGTAGATCGGGTGAGCGTCGTCAATTACAGAAGTTCGCCGGAGCCGTCGACGCCCCGATGAATCATAACGGGCCGGGAATGTGCGGGCTCTCCCTCTCACTCTAACCACTCCCGCCCCACCCGCCGACACTCTCGCGCGCCTCGTCATCGGAGTATTCGCGGCAGCGCAACGTGTGACGTTCCCGAGTAATTGCGAATCGCTCTCGGCGGGGCGACGCACGCGCGTACACACACACACACAACCGCCTCGCTAATTTGCTAATCGCGAGGGAATTGCGCGAGACCTATTCGAGATCCGGCTAAAGAGTCGAATTTTGGATGCTGCTCTGTAGCTCGACGAGGCAAACGACTTTGTCCTTGCGCCGGAAATGAAGCAGGATTTGACTTTGCGCCTCTCGGTATAACTCGCAGGTTTTCGGATAATTGTTTAGTGCATTTGGGCGTGCTATTGCCTTGATTAAATTAACAGCGCAATATTATTATGTGACATAACACTATGTTATTTAAATATACTTATAACTAGAGAAATATTTATGTAATAATTGTGTTTATTTTTCTTTTCTAGGTAAGTAAACCACGAGCCGTGCTCTTTACATATACAAATCCAAGTGAACGTCAGCCCGTTTGCCCAGCAAACAAAAGTGAGTAGCAAAAATCTAGGACAGTTCATGCATCGTTAAAATCAAAACAGCTTCCCGAATCCGGTGAAAAGATAAAATAAAGTCTATCAACCCTGGCATAAATCGCTAGTCGACGGCGAAAGTCTAAAAATAACTAGACTGACCCTCCGGGAGGCTGCATCGGTCGCGTTCGGAATATTGATATTTTTATCAATCGCGACACAGGGACCGAGGGGTAATCCTCGTCGTTCGAGTCGCTGAGAGACTCGTCGCGATAACGCGACAAAGCCAACAACATCTGCGTAACGCGTCCCTCGTGCACTTCTGATTCCGAATCTACTCCGAACGAGCTCTCGCGAAGCGCACACGTTCTCCCGATTACGAAAGCTCAAACATAACCCAGCTGCGATTGGCCCTCGCAGTCGCATCTGCCATGCACGTGTCACCCCGCGCCTCCCTCCGTTTCTCGCTCTGATTTTGCTTTTATACAGCGGCGGCCCCGGTGAATCGATGCCTCGTCGGATCGATCACATTTGCGCGCGGTTAGTCAACTCTCGCCAAAGTCGTTCCAACAACGGTTGTATTGAGCGAGTAGTGGCTCGGGATGAGAGCGGCTATGGCATATAACGCAATCGGAAGCTCGGGAAGGGATCGTTTGACGTTTCGCCCCGGCAAGTGGACTGATTGTCTTTTAATCGCGATCGAGCCTCGCTCTGCTATTGCATTTCGCAATTGATGACTAAAGCCCCCGAGGCTGGAGCGGGGCACCGGCGTCCGGTCCGGTGATAACGACCGCAAACCCGATATATACTGTAATGCCGCTGTGCTTCGTTGTTATGTCGTTCTCGTGTCCCAGTCGTCGTCTCGTAGCCGTCGTTGTTGTCGTCGTTACCGGCCCCAGTAGCAGCCGCGGCAGTTCCAGATTGACATCCATTCGCTTAACTCGACGTGTCCCGATGCTTCGGCTACTTTCTCTCGCTCCTATACGCGCACACAGGCATGTCCGCGCGCGCGCCCGCACACACGTACTCTCCTGGGCACACGTTACAAGCGTTAATAATTCAACGCGCCATTATAGCTCCCGCATGTGCGTTTCGTATTGATGAGACCTCAAAGCCCCCCGCATCGCCCCCCCCCTGGCCTCTTCCTTTGAAATACGTACAAGCATGTTTCGGCGAAAATTTAGATTGGTAAACGCAATTACGCGCGCGGTGTGGCTTCTTATCGAGAATAATTACGGGGGAATCGGAGATTGCTGCGGTTCAATATTTCAGGGGCCTGTATTTAGTGCTTATTAATTTTAATGAAATTCTTATATTATAATGAACCCGAGTAATATATAATGATGAGCGCGTATTAAGCTTACGAAGTAAATAGCTCAAAATAAATTTCAATCATTAGCAATCTATAAGGAATAATTTAAGAATTATTAACCCCTTGATGCCGCGGCGAATATCAGCCAAATTCCCTCGGCGCTGCTTATTTAATTTTGTTAAACTTCCTAATTCAATTGCCAATGTCTCGCTTGAAATATTCACTTTCACAATATTCCGGTTAAAACTTAATCATAATAGCTCACTTAATAACCCTATTCCTTGCAAATTAAAACATCAATTAAGTCCTTTTTTTAAACATAAGACACTAACAAGACGTTAAATATTTAAACAATTTAATTACGTTACATCGGCTAGTCAGCTGAAACTTTGACGGGTAGCATTAAACATTGAAGTCTATTAATAGAATATATAAAACATACTATTATATCTATTAAAACAAAAGCGAGTTGATTTAATCTGCATTGAATGCATCGTTAAATAATTTAAAGCGCTATTCCCCGCTCGAGATTATATAATTCGGCATTATTTATTTGAATACAGTTAAACACACAATGCAAATACGCCCGACGGAAAATCATTTTCCAACGTTTTGATTCGAAATCCAAAACTACGTTAAAACTGCAAAAAGAAATACAATTATCGGAGTCCGAGAGCCAAGTTCGTATGTTGCTAAAAAAAAAGACCAGGCAAGCTCATCCGACTGCGCGTATAGAGGGACTTCCGCGAGAGCCGCGGATAGAGGACGGGCGCGGGAAACGAGGAAGCCAGGCGTTTTCTCTCTCCCAGCTGCACAACTGCGCTAGTTTCCAGCGTGCGCGCGATATTATGTTCGCCCTCGAGACACGTATTTCCCGAAGCCCGGGAAACTCTCTTGCAGGCACGTGCGCGCATTGTTCTGCTATTAGCGGCGGGAAACGCGAAATCGCGAAAATACCCCGGTGGGAGGAGAGAATACGGCATGGCATACGCGAATGTGCAGATTTTTCGGGGCTTTTTTCTTGTTGTTAGTTTTGTCGTGCTTTATTTTGCCCTGCTGCGCGGCCAGGACTCTGCGAGGAGCTCCAAGATAGATGGTTCCGCTGTAAAATACAAGCGTCGGATTTTAGTGCGGATGATCGATATGGAATGTTTCGAAGTAAACTGCAATGAGAGTATTAAGGGATACGCCGGGCTATAACAGTTGGGCTAAAAGCCGATACATCATCTTTTAATATTTTAAGACGAAACCTTTTTCGAATGATGATTTATTAATGCTAAAATTTATAACCATTCTTATTCTTACTTGTTTATTCCTTATTTTAACGAAGTTTCAAAGGCTGTTTTTCTTTATGCGACAAGTTGTTATTAATTTCACTTGGAAAATAAAGTACAATTTCTAGACAAATACGTGCAATTACAAGTTCTAGCTCCCTTACGACAGCATCTTTGCTCAATCGCATCTATGCAAGCCACGCGTGTAAAATCTAACGCTATAGCACTGACTATTTGGAAAACGAGGGTCGAAGTCTCGCAGGAGTGAGGAAGATGCGAGCGGACTTAGTTGGGAAACTGCAAAGCCGGATTCGCAAGCTCCACAGTTTCGAGCGCTCGAGACAGCTGTTGTTCTGGACAGAATATTCTGACTGACGCTTCGAACTAGTGGTGATCGAGTTGTTGCGACGTTGTACCACCAGATTGCTGCTGACACGTTAACACCTTGTGAGGAGCTTACACTTGCCGGCTTGCTCGTCCCTTCCGTGCAATTAGCTCATCGCGCGATGAAAAAGTTGATTTTCAAAAGCTCTCCTGGCTGTGTTGAATATTTCATTGGACCTCTTGCCGGAGAAATTATTTTAACCGCTGTGTTTCGGAATTTTAAGAGGTTTTATTTAAAAGTTAAGTGCACACGGCGTATCTCGGTCGGAACAGGTTAAAAACAATGATTACGCGAAAGTTTGGCCACGAAAAAGTCGGCAGAGAGTAGTCGTTAGGGCTGGAGGAAAATAAAAAGTTTCACTGCACTGCGGTTAATTAGAATAAAGTCGTGATTCGCAAGAATAGCGCTTTTAAAGAATTGTCAAAGTTCGCGCTAAAAGTTCACTCCTCTTGCCAGAGCTCGACCAGTCGATTAATCCTGAGTAGCTCGTTTTACTTTTCATTTCCTTCAAACGGATTATTTAAATTTCCGTAGAGAGAATAAACTGTAAATAAATAATGTTATTTATTTACAGACCGAGTCTTTTGGAAAAACAAACTGCTCGGTCTACACAAATGTTTATGAGAACATCGGGTTTAAAGCTCGAAACTGAGAGAAAGCCGAGCCAATGCGGGGGTTAATAAAAAAACAAACGTTTAAGACTTTCTATAAATGTCATTTTGTCAATATACAACTCGACAAATGCTAGACTCTGAAATGCCGTCTTTGCTGCTACGGTCAAGGCAAATAATGTCGATGATCAATCCAAGATCATCGAGTCGCAGGAACCTTGACAGTCACCGCAGGAGCGGCAGGGTCGTCGAAATCAAGTCTATTTACCTTGCCCGAACGTACGCCAAAGTGAAAATAGAATCTGGTTAGTCTCGATCGTCGAAACCTGTTCTCAGCTTTGCCTCCTAAACTGAATGCAGCCCCTAGGTCGCGGGAGAGGCCGCGATTCTTAGGGCACGCCAACGTTGCGATGAAATTCACTTGATTTTATGTGCACCGCTATTATTAGTTATCGTGTTCTTTTTAATACATTTTTTTTATTCCTCGCGGGCGGAAATACTTTCCGTGCGAGTATCCGACTGCCTTGTGGCTGGAACATATGCCGCTCGTAAAATTGTATCATAAAAATGTCACGAATTGTGGATCAAAGCGGCCTCAAATCGTCGGCTTTATTTATTGCATGTATAACGAGTGTTTTCATGGTCGCTCTTATATTTTCGATTAGTTTATCGTTTAACAAGGTCGAGTTATTTGGACGATCAAATGTGTTTTAAAGAAAACTGTAGTCGATGTTTGCATGAAGAAAACTATAATAAAAGAATATACAATTTTTTAAAAATATTTAATATATGTGTCAAGGAATAAACATGTGGATATTGCAGTATCTATGTGTTTATTGAAAAACAATTAAATTAATCAAAGTAGCGTGGAGTTTGATTTTCCTTTAATTAACAGATTTAATCATTTTCCTGATAACGTATAACTTACTCTTCGGTTACGTTTTAATTTTCACCATAAAACATTCGATTTAATGTAAACATTAACGGTAATGAATATTTACATATCGAAAGAGAACTTCAAATAAACGATAAATAAACGTGCATGAATAATTTAAAATAAAAGAAAGAGTCTGATTCCGCTTCTTTTACGGTTAATCTTAAAAGTTCAAACGCGAACAGGTACTTAACAACGTCGAGATTTATTAGTCTCCACGGCTCTTAATTGAATTTTTACTGTTCACGGCTCGAGCGTCGTTACTTGCATGATAAGGACTCGCGCGCAGCGTATATAACCTTTCTCTCTCTGCGAAGCCCGCTGTAGTTAGTGAGAGAAAAGAAACGCAAGGCTTTTTACGATGGCAGGCCGAGTTTTTAACGCGACTCCCAGCACTTGGCTAAGGGGACGAGAAGTAAGGAGGTAGTTTCGGATGCTTTTTACAGCCCCATGTCATTTGCTTCGCTTGCCAAATCGATTTATCGCTCGAATACAAGAGCAAAGCAGCAGAGCAGTAAAGGAAAAAGAACATTCGGACGGCTTGTGCTTATTTCCCTCGAAGGCCATCGATACAGAAACGTCAATTTTATCGAGTTTACGTAAGGCTTAATTTTATTAACCCCCGGAATTACCATGGCAAAGCATCGGATATCTTTATAGAATGCGCTTTATTTTTCAGCCGGACCTTTTCAATAGCAAAATGACAATAGCCCGTTGAATATTTCTCTGAAGTTTTCGCTTTGAACTTTGGCCCAGAGGGAATAACCCGTTGCTCTCGCTCATTTATCACCCGCCAATATTTCCAGCCTCAAGCCTTGCTTGAAAAATGATGAATATTTATCAGGAGTCATTTAAATTGAAAATCCGCGGCTGGTATAAAGCCGCACGCAGTAGGGGGGCAGAGATCGAACGCCAAGAGAGCGGCTTGCCGAGGATCTAGTTACCGAGCTGGCTTCTCTGCTATCCTGCAGGATTGGCTAGCCGAGCGGCGAGGCGAGACGAGCGTGTCCCCGTTAGCATCGTCCTTTTCGCGCGAGAGAGCTCCTACCGCAAGCGCGGAGGAGAGCGCGTGGGCGCTCGGATGCGCCGGCAATTTCCTGTATCAATGCAGGGGCAGTGCTGCTGGCAGAGCGTAGTACGGCTGACCCCGTCAGCGGAGCGCAGCGGCGGGCCTCTCGCGCAACCGCAGCGCGTGTCCCAGATCGCCGCGGCACGTGGAAAAGCCGGCCCGCTGGCCCAGTCCCCGTGAGAACGAGCGCGCCCGATTGGGAAACCCTCTCGCCAAGCTATTGCGCCCAATCGGCCAGCGCTATACTGCCGCTTGATAAGCTACGTCCGAGCGAACCCGAGCGCTCGACCGACCTATACTCGCTATTATACTCTCCAGCCACTCGATGCTTCGCGACTTTCTCTCTTTTTCACCCTTTGCAATCTTCGCCTTTTCTCCGATCTATTATTTTTCTGTGTGTTATTGTGTTTTCTTTTTGAGATCTAAATCGTTCTGTGCTACTTTCGCGTCATATTCAATTTTAATTTATAAATATTTCAATGACTCCAGTATCTGTGTGTTTAGGAAATTTTATATGTGTATAAAAGTTTTTTTTTTGTTATGATTTTAGTATAGTAAGCTACTCGATTGAAATGAATGGATGAAAAAGAAACGTTTAATGAGTACTAATGAAAAGTTTGGTTTCGAACGCTTTACATAATTACGTATTTGAAGTTTAATTTACAATTTAGATCCTCAGTCTGACGCTGTTTGGTCAAACACTACGTTAATAGGGTGACATTCAGCATGTTTGCCTAACTAATTCTGTGTACCGGGCTCACTTGCTTGGCTTGTTAATGTAGCCTGAAAGCAGTTCTCAAAATAACTTCTCACCTACGTTCGACTTCTCATTCGAGCATCAATATTTTAAAATATCTCCCGGCTAACTGATAGATAAATTTGAAACGTCGCTCGTTGTTTTTTTCGACATTCCTAGAGGGCACGTGCTCGTGCACAATAAAACTCCTGCGTTTTCGCTAATAAAAGTTTAGCCTTGCAATGTCCCGACCTCTCGCGTTGACCAATCTCACCAATAACCAAGAAATAAAATTAGAAAATTATATAAACGCATGGCTCAATAACAGCAAAAATCTCTCCTAATACTTATAACCCTATAATAATGAAGATTTCTCGTAGTAAACAAATCTCCGGATTCGCCGCCGATAATTTCTACTTAGGACACACACGTCGTTCCCACATTCCAGCTTAGGTATCTCAAGACCGCAGAGCTTCATCCCCGTGCAGTCTCAGGCCCCCACCGACGTCACGTCACTTTTGAATAACGAGACCTCATAGGCATCCCCGATGCTTATACTTGCCTCTTTCGAACTTAATCACCGGAGCTTTGACGCCTCTCGGCTTTTCGGCTTGCGAAAGCCATGCCACAGTGCTCTCGACAGCCAAGAGGAAGTAGTTTACTGCCCTGTTGCGCAAAGCGTTTTTCCCGGCACGGCAAAGCACCGTTGGCCGTTTAATAAGCTGGCATTATGCAAATCGTACGTTTTCAATAATTCGAATCGCCCTCGTAATTAAGGCCCTCGCGCGTAGCTCCTGGAATAAAAGAATCGATACTTCCCCGTAAGCGATAAGGTCTTCCAGATCGATTCCGCGGTAGACAGGCGCGTTCGCCGTTCTTTCTTTTTCCATGCGGGCCATTGTTTTCCGGACTCTCCTACGGACAATTACGTCGAGGCTATGCCTCCCCTTGCGTCCCCTGGGTGCGATCGATCGGGGGGGCCTCTCGGCAACTTTGCTGACTGCCTCGATTGCACTGGCGTTTAAAGTTCGACGCGGAACTTTGACAAAGTGCGGCTGCCGGGGAGCGAGTTGTTGCAGGTTCGCCAGTAATAATTACTCCTTCGTGAATATTTTCGTGTGGCTAGACGTTGCGTGAGTTGTTGGTGAAACACGAGGGGAACGATCGGTTGCTGCTGCTATACTATAACGCTTGCTGAATTCAGTTAGCTCTCTTCCGGCCGAACTAAAATAATCAATAAGAGCGGAGTTTGCATTCACATGAGCTTCATGGCAAATAATTTGACATTTCAGTCAAAGCGACTGTAGCAGCTGACAATATTTGTCGTACGAGTGTTGTAATATATTTGCCAACATACGTTCCTGTGTAATGAATATTTAATCGTTTTTATCGGGGCGAAATTTGCATAACTTTGTTGCCAAACAAATTGTTAATCAAGCCTCCAGCAAAAAGTTCAGCTCCACGCACGTGCATCGCGTGGCCTCGGTTCCGTCATTTTATTGGGAATGAAATTTTTAACGCCTCCCCTCGCCCATAGGTGCGCCCGAACAATGTATAATTGGTAAAAGAAAAACGCAAGCTCGGACTAAATTACAAGCTGTATCCCAACTTTGTACATTGTCCGGGTCTCCGAAGGAGGCGCCCCGTACAATAGGCCCAACAATGATCGTTGCGCCACTCATATATGTATATACGTGTACACGGCTCTCTGGCCCAAGCAGCAGAGGCATGCGCCTCTCTGCATCATAATTTATAATGAGCTACACGCGGAGAGAGAGAGTCGAAGCGCGAACTGTACGAAATAGTTATCTGCCCCCACCCTGGCCCCCGAGGGCAGAATATATCGTTAGCATGTATTTATAGCCCTCAATAACGGTTAATGTGCGCTTAATCGGAAATTCCGAATCGCCGGCGCAACCGCCACATCGTTCGACCTCGGTCTTTCGTCGATATTCCGCCGATGTACAAGTTGGCCGCGTTATTTTGCCGCTTTTCCGGAGACTCCGCAGCATCGTTGGATTCCACGGTCTTAGTTGAACGAACCCCCCGTGACTGCTAAGTGGCTGTTGGCGAGATTCCATTTCGAAAGAGAGAAAAAAATCGTATTTCTCGAGACTGGAAAACGCTATGGAATGAATGGCTTTATTTTTGCTTTTTTCCTATTACTGCGACGACGCTCGATTGGATTTTTTTTATTTTTCTCCTTAGGTTTGTGGTTATCGGAATACTTATTTAATATGACAAGAGGAAGAATATTTTTCCCATCTGCAATGAAAATGCAATCATTTCGAATATTCATACATCAAATGAAAAAGTAATATCATTAAAAATGAATAAAAACATTTCCACAAGCTTCCGGCGGTCAATGCCCTCTGGTACGGCAAACTTTTACAGTTGTTTTAACGAGTCCGAGTATTTAGAACAAAACAAGATCTTTGAAAATTTGAAAAGCTCGTGAACGACGTAAAAGCACGCCCCGCTTAGGTAGTTGGTGGCAACACTTGCGCGCGTATCTACGAGCGGCAAGATCCTCGGAGAGACATATCCGCGCTGGCCTGGAGGAGCATTGCTCCCAGGAGTCGAATAGACGTCATGGCCGTACCTATGGGGACAGACTTATTTTTGCCCTGGGCCCTTCCAACCTCCGCTTCCTTCCGCATCGCGCCCCTCCCCCTAAGACCGCATTTGGAATCGACGTTAGGCTAGCACAACCTGTTGCTACTGACCCGCAGCTTGGCTCGTTCGCACCCCGATCTAAGGCTTCTACTTTATTCTAAGCACGCGTTACGTATCGATACCGAACTGGCCAATCCTTGTATATGCTCCAATTCGCCGTGATTCCTGTCGGCAACGCTCTCGGGCGCGGATTAGGAAAAACGCGTGGGTGCGGATGAATTTTAACGACTGGACGTGGAATGTTTGATAGAAGCATCCCGTGGCGCTGCTCAGATACTCTTTGCATTTTGACAGGGAAATCTGAATTTGTTATGACTCGGTTTTACACAAGGCTTTCAACGGTAAAATCATGCCTGATTTACAAATCTAATAATTACATCCGCGCAATTATCATAATTAATCATCGTGATTATGCAAGCGACTAAATGTGATTCATCGTATGCATAATATTCAATGTGATATCAGATATATGAGAATAAATTAGATCGAGCTTCAATGGAGATCTTGGTTTTTAATTTCAAATTTCGCAAATGTATATTAATCACGTACAAATGGTGTATTTGATTTTCTGAATCATTCATTCAATACACAACCGTAGACGATACGAAATTCCCATTAATTAGACAGTTCAATGTATTTTTTTTTTAATTTTATTCATGTTTGGATGATATCTAAATTATTATTTTTTTTATCTCGTTTATTTTTCTACAAACCTCGAATTGTAAATTAAGATAAGAGAATTTTAAATGAAGTAATAATTATATCGCTTTGACGAATTATGTCCAAGCGCGCGTAAAATAGGTGAAAAAAACACAAATATAAAAAGTAGTTCGGTAGATCTAAAAAAAAGCGCAGTAACAGGGCTGTCATAGGAATCTCAGCGCGCATCCCATAAGCAGAAGCGAGAAATATGCGAGTAGTAAGAGAAAAAAGTAGGGAAAGCATGCAAATCGAGTCTGAAAAACGAGCCTAGACGTCGAGACGACGCACATACGGGTGGTAAAGCGCATCCGAACGGCCGCCGCGGAGGAGGGCGGCGTGTGGCATGGAGATGCAAAGTGGTCATTGAGAATACCCTGGCATTTCCTCGATCCCCTTTTAAGGGCGTGCTCTACATTTTTATTCTCTCTCTCTCTCTCTCTCTTTCTCTCTGTTTCTCCTCGGAGCCTACTCTTCCGCGCTTTGCAATTTTTTTTCTCCCTGCTCGATTGCACTCGGCGGAAGATGTAGATGAACGTCTGGCGAATAATTAGCGCGAGAGGCTGGAAGAAAAAAAATCACGGCGGCACTTGCTGTCTCTCGCTCGCGTTGAAGTTTGTTTAAAAGCATTGACGGGAGCGAGCCGCAGAATAGGCGGGAATGCAAATTAATAGTCGCGCGCGCGCGAGCGGCGCAACAACAAAAAGCCCGAGTCATAAATTAAATTTATAACTCGCCCCTGGAATGGAAATCCGTATAGCTTGCGGGCGCTTTAATAACCCTTGCCTTGCCTATCATCTTCCTCCGGCGCATTCTATTTATAAAACCCTCGAGAAATTCCTCGCGGCAGTCAAAACATTATTCATCAGCAGCGCAGTAGCCCGGGCGAGTAAGGAAGAAAATTCACTGTGGTCAGGCGTGTGCGTAAATATTTTTCCTCTAAGTGGCTCGATATCGAAAGCAAGCCTCTCGCAAGCGTCTCCTCCTCCTCGGCCCGAGACTCTTCCTTTTTCGAAAGCAGCCTCTCGGCTTGATTGAAGCGCAGCGTAGGAGGAAGTGCGCAGTAGAGTCGAAAAGAATTGCAGTAGCGTGGCGAAGATGGCCGGGCTCCTCTTTCTCTCCGCTCTCTGCGTCCGTGACCTCGATTCCGCTTTGGCTTTGTCGCGAGCCGCTTTTCCTCTTGTCGTCAGCAGAGTTTGGGGTTACGTCTGCCTCCCCTCCCTCCTCCTCCTCCTTCCGCCTCGTCGTTCACTTCCGCCTTCTCCTGCGACGAAAACGGAAAGATGTTGGAGACGCTGCGAGGGGAGAGGGCCGGGAGGGAGGAGGATGATTGCTCTGCTGCTGCTGCTTTTCTCTCTTTAGATGTGCCCTTTTTCGGACTCTCTGAGCCGAGAAAAAATGTCCTCGAGAAATAAACGACGAGATGTGTTGGAAAGCTTGGCGCATGGAAATAGATGCAGGAGGCGGGCGCGTGTGTGTCGGTGCCGCGAAGAAAAAAAATTCTGCCGAGACGGCTGAGAGACGACGTGGGACGCTGAGAGGTCTGCGAATAAGCTAATTGCTTAATTGGCTGTTTGATTAAAACACGGATAGTCATGGCGTTTGGCTTGCGCGAGCTGAATTTTAATATTGCGTTAAGGAAGCTTGCCCGACGAAAAATTAGCTTTGTAAATGAGATCTCGGGCACTTGTTAACTGACAAATACACTTATTTTTCCTTTTTCATTCCAACAACCGCCAACGTCCAAGAATTTCATTTATATCTAATTTTCGTATTTTTCTTTCTCTGTTGCAGGTGAGTTGCGGAAAAATCAACAACTTGAATACCTATGGTCATGTGAGTTGAAAAAGTACCGTTTTATAATGTGACGCTCAGTATTATTAGGAATAAATAACGATCGCAGCTAGTAAACATAAAAAAATAAAAACTATTCCAGTTGAAAATTGCATGGAAATCCGTTAAAATCAAAGCCGCGCTCGGATGCACTCGAGGTAGCAAAAAGAAAGGAAAACGTCCATTCGTCTTCAACGAGCTGCAGAGCTTTGTTCTGCTGAGCTTCTGCGCGTATATCGAAATCGAATTTCGCGACACCGTAGCTGATCCGCCGGCGTACCTGTCATTTCGCTTCTTCTCGGGATTATGCAGATATTCCACGGCCTGGTTTCTTTGGCCCGTACGATCATGTTTGTTTCACGCCTCGCCTCTCTGTGCCCATTGTGTGCTAAAGAATAAATTCGCTCGTGTACGAGTGCCAATGACTTTCGAGACGTTGGAATTTTTGGAGCGCTGGCACGCTATTTTCGGTTCGTCGACTGATCATTTTATTTCGGGAGAAACTTGACAATATCACTTGAGAGCCCAACTATTTTCGCACCGGCGATCGAACGTAGTTTTATATTGCAGCGGCATAATGTCATACGAAGAGTCATTAATTGACCCGAATATGTAAATCGCTAGTTGAAATAAGGCACGTCCTTTAAATTTGGCAAGATCAGTCGAGAAGCCGAATTAAGCCTACTAATACTTTATTATAACGTCATCAATCATGCATATTTAAGGTTACTTGGCGGTCTCGGCTCTCATCCCCGGGCTCGGGCGATTTTTGTCCCGACCCGAGCCCGAGAGCATCATTAAAATTCAAGCCGTCCTTTACTCGTCTCGCTCGTCCGCGCACTTAAACGGCTCGTTTATTAGTCATCGGATTTTCGCATCCATCATAAATCAGAGCTGACCAAGCGCGCGTCTACTCATCCCTGACCTTAGCCAGCGAGGAGGAAAATCAACGAGGCTTACATAGGCTAAATCTCGGCTAAAGTCGTTATGTCGATGCTTTTCTTCCCGACACGGATTCATCTTTTCCCGATCGTCGTCCGCTTGGCGTTCCTCCAGATCTACCCTCGGCGCGCACGCCCGTTACCTCCCCGACATCTAGCGCTCGTGTAAGCTCTCTTGAGAGAGAGACGCGCGCAAGCCCACGGGAGATGAAGACAAACAGGCCTCGGCGAAAGTTTGCGGCTTACCTCGCGCGCACACGACATTCCCTTCCGCCACTATCACGTCCTGCAAGCCCGAAAATCTAGTCGAGCCACTTGACTCCTGTTGAGCCTCTTATTTTCTCTTTAGTCCTCTCCCGGCACTGGCTCCAACTTCCTCGGCAGGATTGCCGGCTTGTACGCGTCCGAGAAAAAAGCATAGCGCGTTAACTCGCAGAAATTTATACGGATAGTTTTTCTCGTGACTCCAACTTGTCGTTACTTTTGCTTAGAGACAATGTTCACGTGAACGACGCAATGAATTAATTTACGTTTGAATTAAATCGGAGCATGAATTTTTGTTGGGACTTTGGACGTGGCTGTTCTGACAAGTAGGGAACTTACGAGTGATATATCGACGAAGTGAAAAAAAAATGCTCAGCTTAATATACAAGTTTTTTTGTTGGTGCATCTTGGCTCTTTTATTTTCTTGCCTCCGACGTCTTTCACGTCGCCTCGAGACACGTTTCTTAACGGCTTTACGCCGAGAAGAGACACGTCGAAACAACGGCTTGGTGAGAATTGCGCAATATACACACACCTAACAAGGCTCGCAAAGAAAAGCCTTTCCTCGCCCTTTCATCCTCACGTACAGAGTATTACCTTCTTTTCTTCTTCCGCGTCAGAGAAAAAACGTAGACTCCCCTACTTCGTTGGGATGAAATACTTATTTTTTTCCGAAGCTCTCAGGTCGTAATGAAAAAGTAAAACAAACGAACAAGAATAGTCGAACTTGTTAAATTCCAGCTGCGAGAGATATTTCGGTGAAAGCTCATCAGGCTTAATTAACTCTCTCTTTCTCGAAATGTCAATGAACGAAAGTAAAATTTTCCGAATCTTGGACAAACACATAAAAAATTGATGATATTTGTGTTTAGTAACGAGTTTCTCAGCTACACTTAATGGAAAATTCATCGGTAAACAGTGCTTTGAGCCAACGGCAAAGTCTCGCTCCTAATGGCTAATGATGAGCCCGGCGCGCGGCGAAACTTGTTAATTACTTTTTAAACTGGCATTCAAAACTTCCGGGCGGCGGCCCATTGGACACCTCTTGAAAATCTGAAACTCGAAAACAATGTGTGCGTCTCGCGTTGAACTCAGACGATTCGTTAGCGCTCGTGCGTGTACATACGCAGCTGCACCGCTCGGCGTGCCGATAGAAACGTGGCGGATGAGTCAGGCCGCGAGTATACGGGGCGTTCACGTATAGCCACGCGTCACTTTCTAAGCGACAGCCAAGAGACGAGGTCAATTACTCATCGGCGCGCTTAAGCCATAGAAGCCCCCGCGATTGGCACATCCGTCGGGGCCGGGCGAGAAAGATGCGCTGCGCTCTCCGTCCCTCCCGCGAGCAGCGTCTACTCCCACGCCGGAGTGAGAGTTAGTTTTCCAGGCGCGCGGGCGTGCCGCTACGCCGGCCGTCAACGTCGTTGTTGTTGCCGGCCAACGGCACCTCGGGCCATAGCCGCGCGCGGGGCGAGGCCCACCGATTGAATTGCTAATTGGGTATTTATTAGCCGATCGCCGATTGCCGTGCGTCACCTCACGTCCAACCGCGTGGAATCGCGACGTTGGCGGAGTCTCGAGTTACCGGCCTATAGAGTTGAGCAACCTCCCCGAGAACACTCACTCCAACTCCTTTTCGCCATCTGGCGCGCATGTCAAACGCGACAAGAAGAAAAGCAGAGTATCCGCGTGTTTATACGCTCTCTGAAAGAGTTAACCCCTAGGGGCAGAGAAAGAGGGATTTTCCCGGCGGGCGACGGCCTTTCTCGCTGTCTCTGCATCCGAGAGGGCTTAAACGACCTGCCGAAAGTGCAGCGGATTTTCTGCAGCCAGGGCAGGAGGGGTGCGAAAAAGCCAAGGCGCATCCGTCAGCGTCACCTGCCGGCGACATACGCAATCCCTCTCTCGGGAGTCGGCGATACTCCCCCTCGCTTAAATGTCCCGACTCTCGACCGCGAGCGAGCACTCGAATTTCAAGGAAACGCGAGAGCAGGCCAACATAAAACCCGAGCGTTTTAAAATCGACACCCTCCTTGTCGCGCGCTCGCACTCGATATGCCCCGAGATTAAGGTTAAAGGCGTGCGCGTGCAACGGCGATACCGCTTCCGTCTCTGTTATTTAATCGATTTGGATATTCGCGCGCGACGGGCTTGCTCCTAGCGGATTTATTAAGAAAACTCGTTTGCCCGATATTATTTTCACTCTGTCGCTGTAGTAGTTGTAGTAGTACTCTGCTACTGTTAGTCTAGCGGCTGTTCTAGAGCAAGAGAGAGAGAGAGAAAGAGAGAGAGAGAGAGAAAAATTGTTTGGCCTCGAAACTTTTTAGCACGTGTTATGTGCATAAGCTTATGTGCGCTAACTGTATAAACCGCTTATAAGATTAAGTATGTGTTGCGAGAATAATATATATTGGGCTAGATCGATGGATAAATTATTGTTTAACGGAATATAATTTAGCCGCGAGCTAAATTTAACCGCGTGTGTATAATGCGAGAGCGTAATAGAACACCGGACGATTAAAAATACCCACCGAGTGACGGACACTTTTAATAGCAGCTGCAATAAAACGTTATTTTAGCATGCGCAGATATCGCTCTCTCTCTCTCTCTCTCTCTCTCTCTCTCTCTCTCTCTCTCTTTTTCAAGCGCAGAGAAAAAAAGAGAGCAAAGAAAAATAGTGTGTTTTACGAGAGAGAGAAAGAGAAAAAGAGCTACTGCTCATATCGTGCATCCCGAGCAAAACGCCCGCGCATTTTTCCTCGAGCTGCCTGCGAGCGTTAATGTTCCATGTACTGGGAGCGCTAGAAGCTAAGGGCAGAAGAAAAAAAGGGTCAGCCGCGTTGTGTAAAGTCGATATTGGCCTAATAATAAACGAGCGGTCGCTGCATTTACCTCGTTACGCTGGATCTGCGCTCATCTGCTCGAGGGACGTTACGCTGCGGCAGAAAGCCCTACGTCTTTTCTGATTTTTTTCTTCCCATCCAGCTTCCAATTTATCTCTTGCTCCAGTCTGTCTCTCTGTCCTTTTTCCTTCGCTCATATTCGCGTGTATAGCGCGCAATTTATTATCCGTATTTATTCCGTCGTTCCCGTGCGATTTCTCGGCTAGAGGTGATGAAGTGTAGCTATGCGTATCCCCCGGCTTCGGCAATTTAATTTCGCTCGCGCGCGCCCGGGAGAGCTGATTGTTTTCCGACGAGAGCTTTCCGTTATCGCGAATTATTATTTCGACAGCTGTGTGTGTGTGTGTATGTATATAGGCTTGGCGTAGTTTTTTTTTGTCATTGGCACGCAAAGCTCGGCAATAAATAAGCGGTGTACAAAAAAATAAAAAAAAAATAATCACGATTGGCTAAATAGCGAATAATTAGCGCGAAAATGCGCGACTCGTTACAGTTAGCCTCCTTTCGCTCTTTCCTTATTTTTCCCTTTTCGTTATTTTAATTAGCCATGTTTAGCTTTACCGTTGGAAAATAATGACCCTCTAGCACCTCCTGACCGCTCCTGTTGCAGTTGGAGAAAAGGAAGGAAAAATTAAGACGATTACTTACTTGGAATGAATATATTACAAAATTATGCGTTCGTTCTTGTTCTTTATTACGCAGCTTCGTTTCCAAGCGAATGATTAAAAGTACGTCGCCGCTCTCGTAACCGAAATCACAGAGCAGACGCTTTTGCATTATTCACGAGGAGGCATTTCATGCTTGGATATATAAATTAACGTTACGATAGCGATAGCCGCGATGAGCCGTAATGTATATATATGTATATACAACCCGTCAAATCAATAACGAAATTAATCAAAACGATAACAATTATCTCCCCTTCATAATTAGCCTGCTATTCACATTTCAACCGGAAGCCCGGAAATTCCAGTGATTTATTCCCCGCCGGCGGAGGCATCATCAGTCACAAAAATCAGTCTCGATCCCAGCGGGGACAAAAGACAGTCTCCGCGCGCGGAGCAACGTTATCCTCCGGCCGCGCTGAAACAGCTGGAGCCGAACGTAAGCGGCTCGTGACCCCGTTTACTTTTTTTTCTCTCTCGTCGCGTATAGCGCTCCAGCAGTCGTTTCTCGCGTACAGACACGCGGTGTACGAAGGAAGCCGTTCTGCAGCGTCGCGTGACGCTGCGTGGGCCGCGGCGATATGTACGCACGGGGCTCGTTTACACCGCGTTACGAGGCTCGACCGCAAAGAGCTCGATGCTATAACGGTGTCTGTCGTACGCGCGCGCCCGCTTTATTAAAAGCCGGAACATCCGTGGGCTACCACTGTCGCGTCATCGGCTCGCTTCGCTTATTTGCTCTATCTCCATCTCTCTCTTTCGTTCTTCCTGCCTCTCACTCCACGTTGCTTCTCGTCGCCTAATTTTTATGCCGGCTGAATGAAACAGTAGAGCTGTTGGCTGGCTAGACACACTCGTTGGATGATAATTTTTTCTACTAATAGACCTATTGCTTCCCAATGGCTACTAATTTTGCTTTTATACAAAAGTGATGTTTGCACTCTTATTACATTTTTTCAAAAAAGAATTGTCAAATATTAATCAAATTTCGCTTCGAACAAGTCTCTCGTCGCGTGGAATGAAACTTTGCATCGACAAAAGAGCATTTTACGCAAAAAAATCCCAGAACTGGTTTTCGCTTAGCTAAGGGAACCGAGCTTCCCGCATTTCCACCAGAGTCAAGTAAATGTTTTACGAAAAGTCACAGTGCCCCGTAGCCAGCTTTAAATTTAAACAAATTTAAATACGCGACCTGTATGCCGGCCGTATTGTCCTTGGAAATTCGCATACGTGCTCGCTAAATTTCACCACTAAATTCATCCACGTGAATAAGTCCAATAAAAGTCAGCTCTCCCGCTGAAGTACAAACTAGCGCGGCAAAGCCGTATGCGCGCGTGTGTGCTGCCGGCCCTTTTGCCGCATATTCCCGTTGGTGTACGTCACTGGCTCACCGAAGTCGCCGACTGCCGCCGGTCATAAAGTGACGTTTGCACGTGCGCTTCTCCAGCGTAAACGGGAATTTTGTCAAGGGGTATAGTTGCTCGCGAACTCACTCTAGCACAAGCCCAGCAGTTCGCTCGGTGGCAGGCCGCAAGGGAGGAAACGCCGAGAGGTGGACAGAGGAAAAACTCTTGTTAAACGGCATCCTTGACGCTCTTCTGTCCTCCTGTACGTGCGGATGTATATATAAATATACAGGGTGACTGGGCGGACTCTCTCTCGATGGAAGGCCGAGCGAAGAGAAAACTGGTTAACTTGCTTTGCCGCACCGGCTTTCCCTCTTTTTCTCCCGGAGTCCTCCTCTCGGCTGGCGCATGTGCGAGTTTCCCAAGACCGGGTCAACTGTGGTTAACGGACGACTGAGCTACTGCTACTGCCGTTGCTAGTTTCGCGTGTAAGCCTCTAACAGTGTACGTACATGTATGCCTGTGTGTGTGTGTGTGTGTTTGCGCGCGGTTGACTCATCTCCGACAGCCCGGCGATTCATAAGACCGGGAAACTTGTAGGTCTCGCGGCCAGACTGGTATACGCTTTGCAGCTGTAGGGAGCTACTGCAAGCCTCCGTCGCGGCTGAGATTTTTTACTTGCCGCGACGATGATGACTTAATCTCCGTGATCGTCGCTTCTTATGCTTCGCTTCGAAACGCGGTCATTACGTTTTTCATCCTTTTCTTCCTTAAACGAGCATGAAAATTTTATGGTCTTATTATAGACCCTCGTAATTGTGTTATATATATACGCACGCCGGATGGGTATTTTTTCGCCTCTTTTTTTTCTTCCTTTTTAATGGAGAATATGATGAAAAGAGGGGAGTCATGAAACGCGCGTCACGCTGTAATTTTGCTACGTTTTTACGAATACGAGTTTACTTAAGTTTTAACGGAATTTATTTTTAAAATAAACAGCGTGATGGGCCGCCGGCTGTAAAAACAGTGAAGAAGCATACCCTTGGGATGAAGCGACGTGAAATACCAGTGCGAAAATGTAACCGGCCGAGGTGAAAAAGTTGTACTACTCTAAACAAGGTTTACTACACTTGATAAATAGTTGTAAAATATTTTAATGCTTTTTTCGTTGCTACATCGGCAATTAGCTTTGCGTCGATGAAACTTTGATAACGCAAGAAGTAACGATTCTCCTGGAAAAAAATACTTGACTTTAACCTAAACTCTAAGTTTGATTATTTATTTTAAAAAAAATTACGTTTTAGTAGAATTTTATCTTCATTTTACGAGTATAGAATCATAAAAGCTGATTTTTTCACAATGTTTACACATCTACAATATTTATTATTTTATCGTTTCACTTGTAGAAAAACATTCACTTTGAAAAAGCAATAAAATTTCTAGGCTGTTTAAACTAGAATTATACGTACTCACTGTTTAACTCTCGATCTTCTTCAAAAACTTGATTAATCAAAGTTTTCTCGTAAAAAAACAAACAAAGCCTATGCAAACAATCGAATCACGCAGCTGAATTAAATACCGTTGGATTTTCTACCAAACTTCGAGACCTAAAAATTGATGTTCATATCGCCAAACAAACATCTGCGAAATCACATCCAAGATGAATGATGACAAAAATCCGCTTACCAGCTTAAAAAGACAGTGAGAGAGAGAGAGAGAGAGAGAGAGAGAGAGAGGCTGAGGAGGAGGCGGCTCTGTAACATCAGGAAGCAAAACCAAGCGGAAATCTGACTCCGATAAAACTCGCTCGACACGTTAACGTGTGATCCGCTGAGCTCTTGTGGAAAGAGCGCGAGAATCGTCGCGTCAGCAGTTTCACGTCGTCGTCGAGAAGATCAATGGATCGAGAGCAGCTCGCTGTGTACCTTGGGGTCTTTTTTTAAGCCTGCATTAGGTGTAATACTACTTTCCTACTCTCTCTCTCTCTCTCGCTCTGACTAGCGTCAGTTTCTTTTCTGTTAGGACAGCGAAGAGGAAGGGGGGGGGGGGAAGGGAGAACACCCGCATGTAGCGCGCGATAGCGCAGAGGGACGCCGCGTGCAGCAGATGTGTTTTACGACGTCTTCGCGCTCGCTGGAAAAACGATCGGCCGTTACAGGCTTCCAAGTCGCCGGGGACCCACTTTCGCGCGGATGAAAGAGACGCGGAGCCGCTCGTCACGCAACATCGCTCGCCAATCTCCTCCGAGTACTGACATTCTCTTTCCCTCTCTCACATACATACAGACACACTCTCTGTCCTCTCTTGTCTTTCGGTACTCTTGGGTTCAGTACTCTCTAAATTTCTTTGAGTGAAAAGTCACTCGAATTGAGTCATTTTTCACTCTTCCATTCTGAAAAAACAGAGCCTATCGTTATCGAGTGAAATCT